>SOMO01000010.1:1017242-1030461 GCA_028128575.1 Paedocypris carbunculus | reverse complement strand
GAATTTTATAGATATGTGGGAAGTAAGTATGAAAATTATTATAAGATTTTTACAGATGGGTCAAAGAACCCAGAGAACGGAAGAACGGGAGCAGCAATCTTTGTGGAGGAGTTGGGTAGGGGGGAGAGCAAAAGAACGTCAGACGAATTGAATGTATATACGGTCGAACTATTTGCAATAAAGATGGCATTGGAATGGATGGAAAGGGAGGAACAAATAGGGAAAGTATTGATTGGAAGTGACTCAATATCGGCATTGATTAGCCTTGAGACGGGCAATTCTAGGACTAGACAGGACATAGTAAATGAAATAATATCAAAGTATATAGACATAAAGAGAAAAGGGAAAGACGTGCAACTGATGTGGACACCAGCCCATGTGGGAATAAGAGGAAATGAAAGAGCAGACAAAATGGCAAAACTAGTGACAAAAAATGAGAGAGTTGATGTAGAAATAAAGTTGTCAAAATCAGAAGGGAAAGGAATAGTGTGGAAACAGGCGATGAAAGAGTGGCAAAGACAGTGGGATGGGGAGATAAAGGGCAGACACTTATATGAAATGCAAAGTAAAGTGGGCGTTGAGAGGAAATGGGGAGGGAGGAGAAGGGAAGAGGTAATAATTACTAGAATAAGAATAGGACACAGTCAGTTGAATAATAATTTACGAATTATGGGAAAACATCCAAGTGGATTGTGTGGAGAATGTGGGGCGCTAGAAACAGTGGATCATGTCATGATAAAGTGTAAAAGATATGAGAGACAAAGAAGAGAGATGATTGAAGAATTAAAAAAGGTTGGAATGAGTGGAAGTGGAATAAAAGATATAATGATGCAAATGGGGAGCAAGCGGGGGAGAACTTTAGTATTTGAATATTTGACAAAAACAGGACTGGTGAGTAGGATATAGACGGGACAAGAGAAGGTGTAATTATGTAATGAACATACGGTGGTGGTAGTGCAACAGAAGTGGACGCAAACCGCCGTTAAAAACCATAGAAGAAGAAGAAGAAGAATGATGAGCTGTCGGTCAAACTGTTTGTGTTGATATTTGAGTTCTTCTTCATCTGGATTTGGATTGTCATTAAAGACCCTGTGTTTAAACCCTCGCCATCATCTGCGTCTCAGCATCGTAACAGTCAGATACATAAACAACATTTTGTTATTATTCTGAAGTTTGACATGTGGATTACTACATTCCTACTACTTACAAAAGTGTGCAAATTGTGTTTTAATTGCTTAAATTAAAAAACACTAATAAATGTAGATAATAATCATGGTAAAAATGTTTAATAATAACCTAAATATGATTTTTTTCAAGAATATTCTACTTAGTAAGCTATAAAAAAACTCCTTAAATTGAACTTACATTGTATTACAATCAAACACTAAACCAGCAGCCTTAATGCTTGACCCAGCAGCTATCACCGAGCGACAGGAAATAGTCACATATGTGATTATTACATAATCATAATATTACCTCCTTTATCAAGCATAATATGAGCATCTGCTGATGTTCAAGACGTAAACTAGTCTGACTAATAAAGAGATCCGCCAGTAGAGGAGGCAATCAGAGAACTGGATCTGAACTACTGGCTGGAACATGAAGGTTTCGTGGAGGGCATCCCAAGAAAGACTGTTCTATCCCCTCTGGGGAATTCTAAATGGATTGGCATTCATTTATCCATTCACTCCAGGCAAAAGGCCTCAGGCAACATTCTGTGGCTTTGGTTTATCCAGGATCTTTGAAAACTGGCTCCTCCTTGTGGCGCCCCTCCACCCGGTGTGGTGGATGTTGCTGTGGTGCTTGCAAGACTCTGTTCTGACGAATTTAGCAGGAACGTGTCCTGCTTCTGATCAAACTGCTCTAGTTTTCCTGACAGTGAACAGAAGGACGCAACTGATCCCTCATTCGCTATGAAAGGGACTCTACAATGCAGGAATGCATTGTGTGTGTGTGTGTGTGTGTGTGTGTGTGTGTGCGTGCACCAGACAGTGTGCGTTTGTGTTTCTGTGAGAGTGAACAACGGGAGCGAGATTTGGAAGCCGATTTCCAGTTCCTATAGCAACCATGATGTAAGCGGAGAGGGGCAACTGCGCCCCATTTCCCTCGTTCTCTCCCCCCTTGTTCGCGTTCCCTTTTCTCTCCCTCACCCCTCGAAAACAGACAGCTCTGCACTGGGTGTGGAAAATAGGAAAGTCATCCTTGTTTTTGATGGAATCGAAGGCGCCTTTTCTCACATTTAATTCCTGTTTGTGCCACAAAGGACCTGAGAGCTGGTCGGTGACATATGCTTCAGTCTTGGAAAGGTCTGTTTGTCATGTTTGCCAAGGAAATGCCTTAGTGTGTGTGTTTAGAGGCTGTGGTCACTGCTGTATGGCTGTTCTTGGCTGAAGACCCTGCATCCAGTGCTTTTGTGACATTAATTTTTTTTTTGGAATCTTTTTCTTTTTTTTTTTTTTGAGAAGAATAAAACTGTAAGTGATTCTGAAAACTTTATTCATTATTTAAATTGTGTAATTCCTAAATATTACGCTGAAATGTAATTTAGAGTAATTAGACACTTTTTGGCATTTTTAGCGAGAGCTTCAAATGTTGAAAAAAGTGTCTAATGTAAACTATTTTGATTTGTTCTACAATATATCAGACTGGTACCAATACTGTTTAATGCAGTACAAAACTTAATAATGTTGATGAATGTTAATGTTGGGGAAGTATATGAGTATTGTATATACATTAGGGTTCGAAAGTTTAGGCAATCTGGTAAATGTTCCTAATTTTTCTTTATAGATCATTAGTTGTTAGGATAAACAATGTGACATACAGTGACATTTAAGAAGTGAAATAAATGTTATACAATTTACAAAAAGTGTGCAATGATTGTTTTAACAAAATTAGGCAAGTGCAATAAATTTTGAGTAGTGCTTAGGACCCGTGTCTTATTGGAAGATCCAGTTCCAGTGCAGCTTCAGCTTTGTCACTGTATCCAATCTGCTGACATTGAGTGGAATCCATGAATCCCTAAACTTTCACAAGATTTCCAGTCCCTGCTCTGGCCACACAGTCCAACAGCATGATACCATCACCACCATATTTTACTGTATGAGATGGTTTTTTGGAATATTTTAACAGCCTTGTTACACCCAAATAACTCAATTTTAGTTTTATCGGGTCCACCTGGGCGCAGAAAACGTTGTGTGTGCACATTGCCCAGTGACTCAATCTGCAGAAAAATGAGGTAGTAGGTCCATGGTCTGTAGGTTCACTGCGACAGTTCTCACCTGTCGCTGTTTCTGTTATCTGAGATTTTTCTGTCACTTCGAGCCTTGAACTGTGCCTGTGGTCTTCCTCAAAATGTTCCTATGGAAACGGACAGCTAAAATCTCTGAGACAGTTTTCTGTATCCTTCTTCTAAACCCAGGGTGCCCCTTACCCCAAATTCTAGCAAGCTTGCAAGAAAGAGGATAAAAATGAGTGAGCTGGACCAAATACAAAGCGATTCTACTCCCCGCGCCATCTTAATCCAGAATTTACACGATTCTGCCAAACTGTCTGATTTCCGATGAGCAGTCTCATTGTCAGGTGTTGTGTGTGTGTGTGTGTGTGTGCGCGCACGGATAGGTCATGTGTGCTTATTACCTGCACTAGAACAGTGGATGTTAGTTGGGCGATAGTCGAGTTTAAAAAAGCATCAAGTAAAGAGTGAGAATGAGTAAACATAACTCTCAAATAAGTGTGCTATCAACTCAAATAGAATTTTTGAGTGTGTGTGCTGACACTCAGCAAATTATAAACAATATCTACAGCTGAGTACAAACTTATTAGCCCCCTACAATTGTGTTTTTATAGTCTAAAGATTGCTTTGACTCATTTAATAAATTTGAGTCATTAAACAAGTATATTGCAAAGCGAAAATGTGTGGGCATCCCTGCCATAAACCTTGATGGAGAACAAGGTTGTAAACTTACACATGACCTTAAATACTTTTTCTCATAATTATTTTAACTGATATTCTATTCTTTTTTCAAAGACAGGTTTCCACCACCTCTCATGAGGTCTTCCCCAATACTCTGCTCAGAGACTCCAGGCTTATGGAGAACCGCAGCGGCCAGACCCCTGGTACCCCTGATGTTCAGGGCCCAGAAGCTTTGCCTGGTCCTCAGTCCTCCATGCACCGGTCCCCTCTAATGTCTGGTGCCTCATCCCTCATCTCTCTTGCCCAGACGGAGGAGTTCTTTGACCTGATAGCCAGTTCTCAGAGCCGCCGACTGGATGACCAGCGAGCAAGTATAGGTGATCGTCTAGGCATCAGGATAGCGCAGAACAATGTGGGACACCTTTGTGAAGCCTGTCATCCGCAGGAACCTAGTGATGAGTTTTTCAACATGCTCATAAAATATCAGGTAACTAACTTGTCAAATGTAATTCGTAATGTGTAATGATCTGTAGACTCTTTGTGCATGTTTTAATGGGTTATTAGGGGTTCGAGCCAGAGGGCTAGAAAGTCTCTTAAAAACGTTTCAATTCGGTGACTGGTGGCGAGGCTCTCATAAAAACGTTCTGATTCTATTTGGCTGTTAGGGAGTTTTGGAAAATGAACCACTCCCATTCACTCGAAGTGCAAATTAGTCTGTGGTTTTGAGCCCTATGAAAGCTAACATTTACCTTAATTTACCTCAATCTTTATTATAATTATTATGATTAATCAATTATAAAAATTAAGTTAAAATGTTAGACTGTGAAATGTGTCATCAACTGGCTATGACTTTTGAGACTTTTGATGTAAGGATGCTCCACACCTGTTGCCAAAAATCAGATTGATAGGCCCAGGGGTAGGTCTTAATTAAGACTAGTTAATCTAGGGCATTTAAGTACCTTTAATGAACGTATCTTAAAACATGCTTAGATAGTTTGAGACTACAGAGTCCTGGAGTAATTTAAGTAAGTTTAGTAACTAGAACACCTGCGATGGGTCTGATTAGGTTGAGTGCTGTTGAGCTGATGGTGTTCAATAAAACCTGAAATGGACTACAAAAAAAAATTCAAAAATAAATTTTGGCACAAAGCAATGGCAGAGGCAAAAATAATTTGTTCCAAAAAACTTTAGTGAGTTAAAAAAAAAAACGATACTAAAACAAGTTTTGACAAACTGTCCAGTTCTTGAAAGTAAAAGCTCAGTCAGTAAAGTGCTGGTGATTGGAAAAACTGGATCACAGGTTCGATTCCAAGGGAAAGCAAGAATTTGTTGAGTCGTAGAAATTGTAATGAAATGTAAGTTGCTTTAGATATCCATGAGTGAAAATATTTTCTTTTACATATTCAGCCAGTACTGTTTAAGTGACTTGCTGCTCACTGTTTAGGTTACGTAAAGAATTATTATCAAGAAAAAACAAGTAAACAAGCACAAGTAACAAGTAAAAAAAAATAAAAGTAAAAGCATTCCATGTTGAATATCATCTTATCTAGCTGAAGTGCTGTAATTTGAATGCAGATTTATGTGCAGTCCTCATTGGTCATTGGCTACATCAGCCACTGTCACATCTGCCTCAGCCTGATCTTCCACTGGAGGACCTGGACAGCAGCAGCTTCAGGTAGTTGTGGAGCACCGCTGTAGCAATGATGAGCTTCTGATCATTGCTATAGCGTGCAATGAGCATATTCATCGGCTGAAACCAAGTGTATTGGAAACAGTGGAATCAATTTTTCCTTTTTCCAAACAGGCATTCAACCAGGCCTCTTGTTTGAATATGAGCTCTGTTGTATCTTTGCTGCTCCACTATTGTGGACGTGAATAGAAGGTTACTCTGACCATATCAACTGTCCCCAAGTAGAAATCCATTATACTGTCCTCTTTGAAACTGAGCGCACAATGAGGAGTTTAGAAAAATGTATAAAGATATATTTAACTCTTCACTGTATATTTCCACATCTTATATTTATTTCCCAACTTAAAAATAACTCAAATGCACTTCTGTTTAGATGCTAACTGCATTTCATTATCTCTGTACATGCATTTTGCACAATGACAATATAATCTTTTAAATAGTCCAAATACTCCATGCTCACTCACAAACAGTGCTAAGCAGGAGTTAAACCTGCCTCATGGATGCAGTAGCGGTTCTTACCCCCATCCCGCTTATCATAACCTCCTTTTTAATATATTTACAAAAGTGTATTCTATTTCTACAATTCGTTTAAATATATTTTTATATAGTTGCAAATATAGTTATTGTTCATACATTTCAATCTCTCTGTCTATAATTTTTAAAATATGTTACAAACATGTTTAAAATGTTCCTATATATTGGATATATGTATCTTGGATTTACGTTACTTTACTTAGCAGATGCTTTAATGCAAAATGCTGCTTTCAAAAAATCACAATAAAAATGTTAAACGTGAAACGTTTTTCCAGTTTTATATGAATCCAATGATGGGGCTATAGCATGTAAATATTAGCTATTGCTAATTTAAAACAAAAATCAATGAAAATACAATGACCAAAAATGTGCAAAGGCTCGAACCCTGTAGTTGCTGCTTGCAGCTATTTTTTCATATTATAATAATGAAATCACATTGAGCATGTCACATCTCAACCCTTTGCAGTCATCCAGAATCAATGATCAGCGCTGCTCTTTGCCCCCTGCACCAGACCCCGATGAAGATTTCTTCAGCCTGATTCAGAAGGTGCAATCCAAGCGCATCGACGAACAGCGAGTTTCATTTCACCCCGACAACAAGGATGAAACAGACTCGAATCTTCAAGCTCGAGACAGTTGCAGTTCTTAATGTGATATTGCGGACATATTCGGACAGATAACATTAGTATCATATTTGGTTTTAAACTTTGAAGTTTGAGTCCACACACACCAGTAATAGGAAATATAGAAGCTGTGTCCTGATGATCTTCTACAGAAAAATGTGAAAAGTTTAACACAGTGGAAAATAATAACCAAGCAAAACAAAAATGACTAACTTTATGCACAACTGATTATAGTGATCAAAGATCCACGATACTCAGGTGGAAAGTGTTTCAGCAAACAATGAAGTTTCCTGCAGATGGAGCAGGTCATCAGCTATGTCACTGGAGTTCCATTCCGAGCTACAGTATAATGTTTGTGAAAATGTGATAAAAAAAAAAAACACATTTACATATGAAAACGTCATGTTTACTAGGATAAAGTGCATATTGATTGTGAAAGTAGATTTTAGTAAAAACTGAATTCGGCAGCACTGTTTAACAAGCCTGTGGCATTTTGGGGGAAAATAAAAAAAAAAGATTTCATACAGTATATTACAGTCAGCTATCACAGTTTCTGTATTTATTATTTTAAGGATATCATATCATTGTGTCTACGTGATAATATATTATAAGACCTAGTGAACATGCACAGACTTAAACATGTAGTATTAGAATTAAAATCATAATCATTATTAATTCTGCACAGATGCAATGTTCTTTTTTCTTTTCAAAATCTGAATCAGAAAGGAATTTATTCGCCAAGGAAATAGTTTATTATAGCAAGGAAATTGTTTCGGTTTAGGCATGCTTCTGTTATACACACAAATACAAGGAAAAGGTGATTTACAGATATACACTTTTACAATGTAATGTATGTACGGATAAACACTACATAAATTCTGGTATACATATAGGGTACATAAGGTATATACATACGTATGTTGTACACATATGTATAATACATAATACACATATTATACTGTATATATTTTTAATGAGCAGTTTGACCTGGAGAGTGCTTAGGAAAGTTTCTGGGCTTGACATGGAGTCACAAAATTAATAAAAACTGTTAATTTTAGACATCAAACAATGTCTGAACCCAATCCCTGGCATTATTTGAGCAATTTCTTGATTTCATTTGAGCGTGTCTCGCTTTGATTGATTGGGTCTCTCTGTCTCGTTCTGTGGTTGGTCGGTCACAGATTCAGAATGTGCATAGACCCTGAATCATTAAAAAACGAGAAACGAAACAAGTGTCCAAGAAAAGAAATTAAGTGAAAGCTCAGGAAATAGCCTAAAACAAACGTCCCTCCGTTTGCACAGCACAACGTACTGTTTAATCAAACTATTTCCTAAACGGAGGCACCCTCGAACTACTTCCTGAATGTTTGGTTCATAGCTCTCATTTGTTTTGGCTTACGTTTTTTAACGATCCATTTCAGCTGTTGTAATTTCTTTTGAGTTCTACCACCTGCTGGAATTGGGTTTACTGATTATATTATATACAAAGCCCTTGTTATCTGTGCTTGGGTTGAGTTTGTTATGTATGTTACGCTGGTAAATGCTAAATACTAAATGCTGGTAGATTTTAGCTGTTATCTGACCGTGACGTGTGTGAAGAGTAAACACCTGTTTTTTTTACACATCTGGACTCTCTCATGTTTTTCTCAAAACTCATCTCCCTGCATGTTAGTTGTAAGAAAAAGGCTTGCTTAATCTTGTCGCTGCAATATTTGAGCCATTCTGTCTTGAAACTATTTTGTAACTAGAAACGATAGCTTCTCGAAACCTTCGTTAGTAAAAAATAAATAGGGGAACAATAAAAAAATAAACAAGTGCAACAACAGGACAGGACAGATATGATGCACACTGACTAGTGCACAGGAAATGAAGACAGGAGTGTTATACAGCTATTATCACCATTTCTAATAATGGCCATGTTTTGTTATTTTGAATTAAAAAAATGTTTGTCTGCCACTTTAACTACAATGTTCTGTGGGTGGGATCTGCGACAAATATGTGACGTACAATTAGTGCGACAAGGAAAATAACAGAAGAAGTTTGAAAAAACAAGTTGTGCTCTGCGTTTCATTTATAATTTTTGTACACAACAAGGAAGGATGTCCAAGCTTCCCTTGTCTTGAGTGATCAAATGTTCCTCAGGGTACCACTGCAAGAGAAGCAAGAACAGAGTGAGTGAAATCCAGGCATCACTCCTACGTTACACTCAAAACAACCAACTTGTCCTCCCTGCTCAGAACGGCACCATCTGAAACGCCTGTCAAAAATGCCTTAGTCATTGATAGTGCGGAACGTGTAATTAGACACCAGCCAGTACTGTATTAATGTGTCATCCAGGAGCCAGAGCGTCTCATATCACACCGCGTCTGAAAGTGCTGGCTCACGCTAAATGTAAATACTCAAGCCGGCACTAATGATATCCGATTTTGCCAGTCCAAGATCACCAAAACTAATAATAAAGAGTTTTGGTGATCTGCTTGAAGCTGCCAAAAAGATATCGGACAATGTAATTTACTCTGGCCCCCACCCCGCTTACCAGGGTGATGAGATCCACAGTAGGCTGTAGGCTCTTCATGGCTGGTAGTGGTGTCCTTTGAATGCTATTGGTTTTATAGAAAATTGGAAATCTTTTTGGGAAAGACCTGACCCGCTAAAGTCGGACGGCCTTCATTCCTTGTGGAAGGGAGCCGCTTGTTTTACTTATAATATAGCCTATAGTCTATTGACAGGGGTCGGGAACCTATGACTCACAAGTCATATATGACTCTTCTTCTGGTGGTCATATATGGCTCTTCTGGTCAGCCAAAGGCTTGGTAAGGCGTTTAACTCAAAGCGTTACATTTTCTGTCTAACAATCAGTTCAATGTAAAATTGGTGCTTCATCCAAATTAAAAGTACGTATTTTAGTGTAGGTGTAAGTGTAAGAATGTGTCTTGTTATGCGAGTAGAGACTCTGCTGCATTTTTACCTGCTTACAATTCCCATATTGCGAGGCGTGGTTGCTCTCTGTCTATCTGTCTGTCTGTTTAATGGGCCAATTGAGCAGATTTTGTTCATTGAAGTCTTTTTATAAGGCAAGTTGTTATTACACCTCAGTGGTCAAGACACATGGGTTCTGTTCAGATTTTAGGATATAATATTAGATACTCTTATACACATTATTATTATTATTATTATTATTTAAATTCAACCCGTTAGTACACAAGCCCCAATCAACGAAGATGCGAATTGACGCATATATTATCGTAGTGGTCTCTTTTTCAACACTTCCGATGAGAAACATGTAAGAAAACATATCATTTGAGATTTCCTTAAACTTAAAAACTTAATTACCGTATTTACTCGACTACAAGTCGACGATTTTTCCTTAAAATGTCAGATTAGGAACATTAAATACTAAAATTAATTATCATATTATTTTTTATATAATTTTCACAGACTAACCAGAATTAGGTTACAGTACGTACATGAATTGAAGCAGTTTGTAGGGTCTCTCTCTCTATTTCTCAAACACACACAAACACACTCTTTCGTTCTCTTTCCCCTTGCTCTGTTGTTTTAGGAACTTTCAGGGCCACTGTGCATCTCACCATCTCTCTTTTACACACGCACTCTCTCCTACGTCCTCTCTCCTTTCTCTCATGAGTCATTTAATGCAATATTTAACCAAGTATTAATACATCTTTTATACAGCGACTTGCCTTTTATATTGATTATTTCGGCAATCTAACAGCAGGAAGCTAAATGCTAATCAAGCTTCCGTGCAGCTACGGCGGCGCGAAACGAATCGCGTTTTGTCCGAGATCTCTTTGCTTTCACATCACAAAGTAATCGAAATAAAAACGCCAACGCAAACGAAGCGAACTCAGATCACGTCCACGGCTTCGCTTTAGAGCCGTTTTGCCTTTCACATATGCGCCGCAAACGCACGCCCGCGAGTACTTTTGGGGCTGTAATATTTACAGCATTTGGGGTAATATGTCGACAAGCNGTGGATTTTATGTTGTATTAGTTAAATTATTTCTATACTGAATGTATATTTGTGTTTTGTTAACAGTTTTTACCACACACGTATACAATGTTAGAGAAGAAATAAAAGGCACGTGAAGTGAAAACCTCTGCGTTGTTTGCTGGTTCGCTGCGCGTTAAACCAGAGTTGCTACACCCTGACAGAGAACGCTACAAGCTTGTTCCTTGAGAGAGCCAATGAGAAGCTTGCATGTGTTGCTTATGTCATGCTCTGAGACCAATCGGCGCGATATGTTGTCTGTGTTATTGTTTTGACAGATCGTGCGCCGATGTCAGCCTCTCCCCGCCCCTCATTTCGCAGCTGATCTGTCCAGCGCCAGCTGATGCTCCGCAGCAATCAATTACTGCCTTTTATTAACCCCGCTTTTGTGCGCGTCCGTTGTTGGATTGTTCTGTATGTTACTTGTGTCTCGTCCAGCGCTCTGACCTTCTGCTACGCAGGTGCGTGTTTGCCACTTGCCGTTTTCCGGACTGTTTCGCGACGCTCGCGGCTGCCCGCAAGACCCGCGCTTTTGTGCACGGTGAGAGGTGGATTAACCTGGGACCGGTGGGAGAGACTGTCGGCACGCTTCAGCCTGGATTTTTCGTTGTGTGGATTTTTTGCCCCGTTTCTGGGAAGGATTTCAGGTTGCCTTTTTGCCTTGCGTTAATAAACCTTGTTTTGCTGCAACTGGGTCCAGTCAGTGAATTACAACCATAACATTACAATCCAACCAAGACGAAGATGGACCCAGCAGCGGAGGACAGCGTTCGCAATGCTCTGACCCGACAAGGAGCGCTTTTGGGGCAACATGAGGCTCAGCTTGCGGATGCAGCCTATGTGATGGAACGCCTGGCCGACCAGGTTGCTGGACTCTCCTCCACCGTGCAGGAGCTACGACAGGATCTAGCCGAGGCGCGAGCTGGAGGAGCTCCAACCCCATTCCTGGTCGCCGGGGACCCGGAGCCACATGCCAACAACCCAACATTCTACGGTATGGACTCTAATTCGTGCCAAAGTTTTTTAACACAGTGCGAACTAGTTTTTTCTCTTCAACCACGCCGCTACCCCACTGAACAATCCAAGGTAGCCTACGTCATCACCCTACTGACAGGCAAGGCAAGGGACTGGGGGACTGCGGTGTGGCGGGCACAGAAGCCGTGCTGTTATGATTTCCGGCAGTTCCAGCAGGAGATGAAGGGACTGTTTGACCGCATCGCTCAGGGGAAGGAGGCACACGCTCGTCTAATCCGCCTCCGGCAACGGAGAAGTTCGGTCACCGACTTCGCCATTGAGTTCCGAACCCTGGCGGAGGGGTGTGACTGGGAGGACGATCATCTTCGCCACCTCTTTCGCGAAGGTTTGTCAGCCCAGATCCAGTATGAGCTTGTGCTGCAGGAGAGTCCGCCGGGCCAGGATGCGCCGGGCCTCTTCCTCATCCTCGCTCTTCTTCCGCTCCTCTTCCTCATCCTCGCTCCCCCGCTCCTCTATCTCATCCTCGCTCTTCCTCCGCTCCTCTTGCTCATCCTCGCTCCTCATCCTCGCTCTTCCTCCGCACCTTTTCTCATGATCATCCTCGCACCTCCTCCGCTCCTCATCCTCGCTCCTCCTCCGCTCCTCTTCCTCATCCTCGCTCTTCCTCCGCTCCTCTTCCTCATCCTCGCTCTTCCTCCGCTCCTTTTCCACATCCTCGCTCTTCCTCGGCCGATCCTGACGCACCTCATCCAAGTTCTCTGCACGACGTGCCTCCCCGCGGCCACCATACTCGGGGCACTGTCCGTGCCAACACGTCCGCCTGGACGGTAGCCTGTAAGTCGGGTCGCCTGTGGCCTCCTGCAGAAGACGCTGGAGGCAGCCGTCTTCCACCACGCTTATGGGCCGGCAGCTGGTGGATATCCACCGGGCCAAAAGGTTTGTTACAGAAAGCGCTGCACTGACCAGCCTCGCTTGAGTGCACTCGGGGATTGTTCTCTGACGCCGACGGCGACCGCTCTCCGCACTAGTGCTTTGCCTCTCCTCGTCCGCTGGCGCCAACCGGTGCTTGGCCTTCAGGTGGTATTTCCGGCTGGTAGAGCTCCGGCAGTAAGCGAACTCCGAATCGCACAGAGTGCAAATTACCTTCCGCTTGTCGACGGTTCCGTCTGGAAGCAGCTTAAAGTTGAATTTTCCGTAGAGCAAAGAGGATTTTTTCGACTCCGCCGCCATCCTCAATCACACAGAAGTAAAATGACCTTTCGCTTGTCGATGGTTTCGTCTGGAAGCACCTTAAAGTTGAATTTTCCGTGGAGCAAAGAGTGGAGGGTCCTTTCTCCGACGCCAGCTCCATCCGACTGCAGTGAAGCTCGGCGTGCTGATTAGCCTCGGCAGGTGATGGTCATGAGCTGGGGTGATTCACCGGAGTGGACTCCTCTGACGTAACAGGCAGGAAAAGGGCCGGGCTTGCTGGAGGA
>SOMO01000010.1:1004462-1017219 GCA_028128575.1 Paedocypris carbunculus | reverse complement strand
ATATATATATATATATATATATATATGTATATACTAGTGCTGTCAAACGATTAAAAGTTTTGTAACTAGTTAATCGCACTTCCCTGACCAAATAATTCGCGACTAATGGCGAGTAAATGACTAAAGCTTGAAGTAATGGATATTAAGGTGTAATATTTAAATTCACGTAAACTCAACACTAAATATACACTAGTTTAAATACTGCAATATCATTTAGTAAAATTTTTGTTCAATTTGCAATACAGTAATTCCTCGTTTATTGCGGTAGAAACGTTCCAAGTCCGACCGCGATAGGTGAATTTCCGCGAAGTGGAGAAACAACATTTACATATTTATTTAACACGTATTCAGAATTTTGGAACACTTTTTTCAAGTAGTATTCTTTATTAAAGTAATGTTAACAAACATCTAAGTGGCGCACGCGTCGTCCCCGCGGAAATATTAATTTTCAAAGGGTGTGAACGGTAGGATCGGGTGGGAGCGTGCGCACGCCCGCAGATACGGGCACATCCCGGTGGTGGTCGCGGGGAGACGGCCGACATAGCGATTCGCTTTTCTGCTGTGAGACGCGTCTTGCGGCGGTCCGTCTCGAGGCACTGCAAACATCCTCCGCCAAGATACGGTCGGGAAAAATGAATCCGCGAATATATGTAATAGAGAAAAAAAACCCGCAACACAGTGAATCCACGATAGTCGAACCGCAAAGTAGCAAGGGATTACTGTATATTTTCTTCGTTTTTTAACCCTCTAAGGTCGAGTCACTCTTTATTCAAAATAAAACACAAAAAAAGTCAATTTTGGACTTGTTGTACATCAATTGAAAGTTTGAAGTGCCCATTTTTTAGGTTACACTCTTAATAAAAACAGGACATTGTGCTTTTTGTAAAAATAAATAATAATACAACTAAAACTTGAAGCACGTTTTGCCTTCTTTTTGTCAGCTGAAAACAAAATAACCTAAATACCTATCACTCTAACATGAAACCTATGTCTTAGAATGTACATAAAGAAATTACATAAAGCTTAGAATGTCTGTTTTTAAATATAAGTGTAGAGCCCTATATTTGGGGTTATTTCACGAGTGTTCATTGGACTTTTATTTTGAAGTGTTTGATCTCAAAAACTGATGACGCAGGCAGTGCTGGGGGTGGATGGACTCTGACGTTGGAGGAGGGGTTTAGTGGTGGAGAGAGTTTTTGAAGTCTTTTGTTCTGCGTTTTTTGTTGTTTTGTCAACGTGAGTGTAGATGCGTTTCGTGGATGCGTTTTGCAAAAGTGGCGATTGCTCAAGTAGCCGAGACGATTCTGCGACAAGTGTTAACGCTGAAAACCCTCACGCACAAGGTGGACAGTGATTCCAGACTAGGAGGGACCCGTGGCGACCAATGTTGAACTAAAATCTGGAGAACACCGTTGCTACGGACCAGAAGTCCCGAGCTGGAAGTCAGATAAGTCCACAGCGTCGGCAAGTGAGAAAGAAAATTTGGACTTTTGCAAGCGAATTTGAAATCACATGAAAGAGCTTCATCTAGCGCGCCATCGTGGGACTGAAACCGCAGCTGTTCAGGGTTGTGTGAATATCAATGTAAACACTGTAAGAGTTTGTGTTTCGCGTTTGTTGTGGGATTACTTCTGTTCTCTTGTTATTTTATTATGATTGGGCATAATAAAATAAGTATAGAAACTGTGAGTGAAGTTTTATGCCTTTGGGGTTTATTACTGGGTTTGTTTTATTTTACCTTTTCCAATTTATTGTTTCCCTATAGAAACGGACATAATATAAAAGAAAATATAAATAAATAACTCATTTTTTTTGTTCCATCACAAGTGTATGCGTATTAATATAAAATATATGGGATATAGTGTGGTGACTGTACATAATTCACCCAGGTAATAATCTGTGTGTTACATTGCCAAAGGCAGTTCTGTTTGTTCTTCCGTTGGGAGTTGAGTTCTGACGTCATAGTGACGTAAAACGCGCGTGCCGGAAGTTAGAGAGTTGTTGGAAGTGTTGAATAAACGACCCACGCGTTCGTGTGCTCAAACCAGGATATCGTTTTTATCCTTTTCTTTCGCACCTTCCAAAATAGGATAATTTAAGTAGAGTTAAGAAGTTGATAGAGCTGGGAATTTTTACAGTAGTTTTTGTTACATTTAGAAATGTGCTTCTGTCAGAAGTGGTGGTTATCTACCCCTAGTTATAAGTGTTTTTGAAACCATCTGACAGGAGAGCTACAAAAGTTTAAGTAAATACAGTATTGTCTTTATCTAATCCCTATGAATCTACAGTGGCGGCTTGATGAACAGATTTGACAAAAAAGTTACGTATTTGCAGTTGAAATGTCTAAATAAGGCAGAGTCTCAGTTTTAACAAGTCTATTCAAGAACAGACAAGCAAGTGTCTGTCATTAAACAGTTTCACCTGCTGCTATTTATGCCGAGTTCAGACTGCACGATCTTCACAGTAGTCGGGTCACAGATCATTTCACATTGCATGACTCTCTGGGCCAGCGATCGGTCACTGCTGTGTTCACACTGCGCGATTGATCGCAGACCGAGGGTTTCACACTGCATGACTTCAACCTCCGACCGGTCTGGAAACTGCGTCTCACAACCAAACACACGCGAGAAGTGAGGGAAATAACGCGATGTCACGAAAAAAAACCGGGAGATTTTAGTATTATTTATTAAACATGGTAGCCCGAAAGACGCTTGCTGTGCTAATGGCATGTGCGCTCATATGCGGTGAAAACAATAAAAAACCTGACAGTTGAAGGGAATTAGCGATTTCTCTCCAGCTTTTCTCTTTTTCCACTCGGTTGTGCTACAGCTCCGATGAAACATCATACAGACACGGGTGCTCCTGCCATATTTCTACTAATTTCATTTCAATATCTTCTGTCCAAAAAGACCGAGAAGAAGCAATTTTCTGCCTCGAAACCACGTTTGTTCATATTGTCTGTATCTCCGTAAACCCGAATTTCCCGCTACCCCGAATCTGCTCACTGATTGGCTGTAGGTCATCGCCGACGTTATTTTCAGTCAAAACACATTTCACACTGCGTGATTGTGAGTCGCCGACAGCTCCAGATATTTAGCACGCCAAATATCTCTCGGGCGTCGGCGACTCGTCGGCGATTCTCCAAATCGCGTCTTTAATCATTCACACTGTGTGATTGTCGTTCGCGGGAGCGAGCAGCGATTTGCCTGAGATTGTCGCCGATTTCTCAAAACCTGTCGGCGACTCAAAATCGGGGCTAAAATTGTGCAGTCTGAACCCGGCATTAGGTGCAAAGTAATCACTCTGAGCTTCTGATCATTATGAGCCACACCTGGGTGACACTAGCGTGGCTCTCTGGGTCTAATTATTGCATTTTCACCAAACCAAAAGTGAAAAAAATTGCAACTGTGATTAATGCCATTAAAAAAAAATTAACTCGATTAAGCACTTAAAATTATCGCGTGCGTTAACTAGTTAACTTTGACAGCCCTATACTAATGTCTATGGTTACCATAGATGTTCCCTTTTATAGTCAGGTCACTTCGACGTCTGTCAGTTACAGACTATGGGAAAATACAACAGGCCACATCCAGGATAGCATCCTACCGAATAGACCCGTCTGATGCACCTAGCTGAGGAGTAGTCAGTGGGTCTTCCACAGCATCTAGAGGTGAGCCTAGCCCTAAGGGTAATAGAACTCACCTCCACAGGGGCAACCAAGGAATGTGTTGGCTCTCGACCTATGCCGTGGAGGACCCTCGCCACGGTCGACAGAGAACACCTCTCACCTGGTGCAAAGCGTTGTGTTGAGTTGGCGCGAGACGTCACTCTTTGAAGAAAGCCCAGTGTCTGTCGTGAACAGAGTAAAACTCGGGAGAGGGAGGAGAGCATGGCCCTCCAACTTAACCTCATCCCTTCGGGAAATACAGGCGTCATACTCTGTGAGTATTGCTCTTGTGGAGGAACACAGCCAGGAACTAGGCAACTAGTCTGGACTCAATGGCATCGGGAGACCCTTCCTTACACTTGTTCGCTCGTCTGGAGGCTCGCCAGGGCCCTCCGTTGGCTGGGATACCTAGTGTGCTGAGCGGACTGGACGTGTCCCTAGCCTAGCTTGAGGGTACAAGAATACTGAAAGTGGAGACTGGTCCCAGAGACTGGGGTTAGCTCCGCAGGCCTACATTGTGTCGGTATTGCCGTTCACTGCAGAGAGTGTATCTGCGGCACCGACGCCTTATCCAATTCATAGAACCGAATGAAGGTGTTGGGTGTAGCCAAACCGGCAGCTCTACGAATGTCTGCTAGAGACTCCTCTTGCCACCGCGACCGATGAGTCCATACTCCTGGTAGAGTGGGCTCTCACGTCTAGCTGGCAAGGCAATTTGCAGACGTGATACGCAAACTTAATCGCGTCAACAATCCAGTGCAAGAGTCTCTGCTTGGTGACGATGTTCCCTTTCTGCCGACTATCATAGCAGAAAAGAGCTGTTGTGAGCGTCTGAAGCTCTCTGTGTGCCGCAAGTAGGTGCGTGTAGCAATAGATAACCAGCCAGGTCTTGCTCCCCTGGGAAGGGCCTGCAACGTCACTACCTGGTCCCCGTAGTGGGTACCTTGGGCATGTAACCAGGCCTGGGTCTCAGCACTAGGTGCGAGTCTCCAGGGCCGAAGGGCATGCACTGAGGATCTGCAGAGAACACCTCTAGTCCCGGACCCATTTCACTGAGGCTAGCGCTAGATTTCAGTGTGAGCAGCTTAAGACTCACAGTCTCCAGCGACTCGAAGGGGAGAGAGCAAAGGGTTGCCAAGACCAAGCTCAATCCCACACCGGGGTCAGGGGAGGTCTGGAGGGAGCACCTCTCCGAGCACCTCTCAGAAACCTAATTGTCAGGTCGTGGCGCCCGACTGTCTTCCCCTCGATGAGGTCATGGGAGGTGGATATTGCAGCCACATAGACTCTCAGTGGAAGTGGCCAGGTTCTCGTTTCTGCTGGAGAAACAAGAGAATCGTCCCAACGGGGCAACTCAGTGGGTTTTCGTTTTTCTGGCGGCACCAGGTGACGAAAGTCTGCCATTTCAGGTTGTACAACCGCCGAGTAGATGGTACACGTGCCTGAGCAATAGTGTCCTGTACCGACTGTGGCAGTTCATCTAACGAGCTGACCCGTCCAGCGACCAGACGTGGAGATTCCAGAGGTCTGGTCGCGGACGCCAGAGCGAGCCCAATGCTTGCGAGAGGAGGTCCGCTCTCAGAGGTAGCTGCCTCGGAGGGGACGTGACCAGAGCCATGAGCTCCGACGTCCAGGTCTTGTCGAAGTCACCTGATGACCCTCCTTCCTGATTCAACCCAGGGGCTGGGGAATCAGGATAACTGGCGGGAAGGCAAACTTCCTCAAGTGGTGTGGCCTTGGGTGAGCAAGGCGTGTAACCGAGAGGCGCTTCGGTTAACGCAATCAGAGTGGACAGTGGGTTGATTCATCTGAAGAGAACAGGTCTATCTGTGCTTGACTGAAAACCACCCACACCTCTGTCACCACTTGAGAGTTCAGCTTCTGTTCGTCAGTGGCAGGGCCCTGCCTCGACAGCATATCCGCGGCTGTGTTGATGACGCCTAGAATGTGGACTGCCATCAGCGACTTGAGCCTCAAAAGACACCACATCCAGAGGCAATGTGCGAGCTTGGTCCAGCGGTGCGAGCTTAGACCGCTGGTCTGACCTGACCTGTCTAATCAACCGCTTCAGTCCAGGGTGCACGGCTAGTAGCTCGAGCATGTTGATGTGCCACTGGAGGCGAGGACCTGGCCAGCCACGCCATCGGACACTGCTCCCCACCCCGTGTTGGATGCATCTGTGGATGCCACAACACAACAGGAGACGATTACTAGGGGAACGCCTGTAGGAAGCTGGTCTCTGACCAAGAGTGAAGCAGGTGGAGACATTCGGTGTGACGAGGACCCGACATCTCCCCCAGCCGAAGAAAGAGTCCTTCCACTTGGGACTTTGTCCCGGATCCAAAACTGAGTGGCCGCATGTGCAGGAGTCACCATGAGGCAGACGCCACGTCGCCGAAGATCCTCTGGAAGTGTTTGCACGGAACCTGGGAGCCGGAAGTGAAACTCTCCAGTTGACTCCGGGTGTTGGCGGCCCTCCAGGAGGATAGCCTGCCGCGCATCTGGACGGAGTTGATCAACTGACTCCGCGAGCTGGTTAGCAGTAGCCAGTCGCCAGGTAGTTCAGGATCCTGATGCCACGCGCTCTCAGGGGTGGCCTGAGGCCTGCGCTATCTTCGCAAACATGCACTGCGACAGAGAAAGGCCAAAGGGCAGGACCTTGTACTGATACACTTGGATTACATTGCAATCACTGCATCGTAAAGTGATGTTGTTGTTGCCCCGACCCCTGCAGTATGCGTCCCTTATTTTTGGATTTGCCCTTTACTCACGGCCTCTCGAAAGTTAGATTCAGTGTCTCTCACTTGTGCCTTCAAATCAAGACAGACTTTTACGAGTGTTATTTGATCTTTTGTGGGCCACTCTAATAGTTTTACTCTATTTGAGTGTCTACGAAAGGTGACTTCACAGATTAACCCTTGTGTGATGTTGGGATTTGTGTTACTCTGCCAGGTTTTTAATCTTCCTGATCATCAATAATGATCAGGAAGGGTCATGTTCCTGGGTCAATTTGATTTATGCATATAAGTGTCAGTGTGTGTTTGTGTGTGTGTGAGAGAGTGTGAGAGAGCGGTGTATTAGAAAGAAAGAAGAAATTAACTTTATTAATCCCTCAGTGAGGAAATTCGTCTCTGCATTTGACCCATCTGAACAACTCGGAGCAGTGGGCAGCCATATAGGCGGCGCCATGTGGGGTTCAGTGTCTTCTGCAGTGTCTTGCCCAAGGACACTTAGTTGTAGAACAACTTTGTGTAGAATTCGAACTTGCAAAGTCCAAGTCCCTTACCACTGGACCACAACTCCCCTATTATGTCTGATTGTTGCAAAGGTGCTCACTATGGTGCTAATTGTTTAGCTTCCATTTTGGAAGGGTCAAATTCAAACATAAAACATGTAGCGGGTGTTAAAAATATATTAGCTGAATCATTTTTTGTTTATATGTCGATTATACTAAGACAAGCAGAAGAAGTTTCAAAGTGAAAAAATACTTTTACAAGGATACTGTTTGGGTCATTTTGAAAAGTCGTTTTGAAGTGGAAAAAATACTTTTAAGCATTTGAAAAAATATTTTTAAACTTTAAAAACTTGCCAATTTGACCAGAACATAATAGGAGGGTTAAAACAACATAATAGAACTATTTTAAGTTAAATACTTAACAGATGGTCACTTCATCCCAAGTACAAGTGATACAAACAGCAAACATGGTTAATATGTGTCCTTTACCTGTTTTAAATTACATTTATGCAACACAATCTTTATCAACACATCAACCACTATTGGATGTTTTACCTGTTCACAACAGCCTTTACAAAATGTGAGGGGTAGAGTTTTACTGTGTGTGTTGCATATTTACAGAGGTGTAAAGTACTTGAGTTAATAGACTTTTTCACTTTAGGTATTTTTGTAAATGTTGTAAATATACAATATTATGTACACATACGTATAATACAATTGATTAAAAAAAATAAATAAATAAAATAAAAGTACGATGAACGCATAAAGAAACTGGAAAAATTCTTTAGACACTGAAAACCTGATCATAGTATTTGTACTTGTTTTGGTACTTGTACTTTATTGATTGCGTGCATTTATTGGGACTGTGTGAATTTAAAAGTTGCTTATATTTTTAATACTGCACAAAGTAGCCAAACATCCTTTAATTAAAAAAAAAAAAAATACAATATTTACAAAAAAATCCCAAAGTTTACTCAAGTACTTTACACTTCTGTTTATTTATTTCACTATACGTACATACGCATATACGTATACTGTGTTAATACAATCTCTCAGAGATATAGAGTGAAGCTACACAGGACCAACTATTTCCACTTGTTTTTAAAGCGTAGGGTGGGTGTGGTGTACTTTACAATATGTGCTCCATGAAAATGTGTTTTGGTTTGTGTTCTTCACAGTGAATGAGCTAAAGAATTCTGACTTTTTTCGAAAAAGATCTATCAGAGCTCTTCCCCAACTTTGGAACTGCTCTCAAAATTGTGCTACTCTGCCTGTGGCTCAAGCAGAAAGCAGCTTTTAAAATTGAAGCTAATAAATTCATACCATCATGTATTACCACCAAAAGTAAATACATGATGGTATAAATTTTTATTAATGATAATGTATAAAAAGGAATTCTGAGATAAAAAGTCAGAATACTTTTTTTTCCTTTTTATTGGCAGAAACGGGCTTCCATAAAAGCCAAAGAATTTCAGGTTCAAAAAAATTATCTGTCTCATTTTTCTTTAGATAAAAAATGACATGGGTTAAAAAACAAAATCCAACAAGTAATAAAAACTTGCTGTGGGGCGGGGGGTACCCGTTGTTAACGAAAGTGCTCCCCCTGCCGGTGTGGCTTTACAGGAGAAGAATGACCGCAATTCAACCTTTAATGTGTGACGCACGCCTATAGCTCGTATACTTCAACTTACATGTATATTTTACATGCATAGGCGATTTGAATCTACTCAAAGTACACCCATGTCAATACATCGATAATCATGCTATTTTCAGTATTGTGGCGCGTGAGGTCATCGGCGCGCACCGGAGAACGGCACCAACGCGTCGGCGCGGCGCGAGCAACAGATGAGTAGAGGGACGCGATCGCTGCGCGGCTGATTACACGCGGTCGGCCAGGATGAACACCAACGACGCCACGGACTACCTGTCGAAACGTCAGATCCCGCATCTGTTCGAGGTAAGAACTGCGGATGTTTGTACTGATTTCTCGGACGTGTTGATGTAACAACGGAACCAGGGTGCGTTTGTTGTGATGTGAAGAACACACAGCAAACATTTAGGTCCTGTTATATGAATTCACCAAATGTATTGTGTTACCACTTTTAATACCCCAAAATAAGGGACGCGTACTGCCGGTGGCGGGGCGAGGCGACACGCACATCACTTTATGAGACAGACGTTTTGAGAAAAGTATGAACACCGAAACATTAAAACAAACTTGTCATATCTTTAATTGACAGCATAATCAGCCTTTTTCTTTAACAACGCTTCTCTAATGACAATCGTGTTTTATTTGGTGGCTAAAATTTTAGTAATTTCTATGCAGTCACAACTATTGGAACACATGGAAACTGCACATATACATAAAATAAATATAGACATTAGCTAGTAAAGTTTGTATGTAGCCTAGCTAATTTTAACCTCTAGAAAGTTGCAATTTAGTAGTTTATTTTCTTTACACATGGTCTTTAAGTTGTATATACATACATAATAATGTTTCAGGTGATAAATTAATGCGTATGTGTCTGATTTAGCTTTAACAACCAAATCATAATATTACATTAGATTGTGATCCACTTACACTGTATTTACAGGATTTTTTCCACATTTGTGCCACAGTGTGTGGAAGTCAGGTTAGATTTTAGCCTTTCATTTCACTGTGATTTCAGTTGTTGATATTAAATTTATATATTAATTATTTTAACATGTAGAAATGTGTAAATTACATATAAAATGACACCATCTAGACTTTCACAGACTATCTAGCAAATAGTAATAAAATTAACGATGACGTCGAGTATCACCCAATAAAATGTAGGAAGGGAGTGTCTTCATAAAATGCGTTTGGGATGATTCACATGAGACGATAAAAAATACGGGACAAAACCCGTCCCCTATTGATTCGGAATGGACAATTATGTATATTAAGGGACAGGTAGCAACTGTACAAGCTCCCCTACCGATCGTCAGAGGTTCATTCTAGTGCCTGTGTTGAGCTTTTAGGAGGGAGGAACCACTGAAGGTCATGTGTGTGTGGTCCATTCAACACGAGTTTCAGCAGATGAGGCAAAACTCTTTGACTGTTGCCAAGGCAACAGCAATGCCTTTTTTATTTACCTAACGTGACTCATCTGGAGACATGTGCGAGCGGAAGAGTAAAAGTGCGATCGAATGTGCGCCGACGGCTTCCTGGATGCGCCTGGACATGCAGGTCATGTAGGAAGCTACTCACAAACTGACGTGGCCTCCTCCCCGCCAGATTACGGTATCAGACATATGATATGAAAAGACTCAACTATGGTTTTGATAACAGAAAGGATCACGTTGTTTTTACCAGATGTAGAATAAAACACTCATTCATTCATATTATTTATTGAATGAAGACAAAACACTTTGTGATCTGTGCGGGAATAAATTTTCTGTAAAGCACATTTTATTTGACTCATCAATTGTATGATTTTAGGCGACTGTTTTATTCATAAAATGTTTCAACAGATAACAGTTTTTAAGAATGTTTTACCAAAAAAGGTTTTTCAATTTTTAACAGAAATCAACATGAAAGTTAATCTAATTTGTAGAAGTCCAATTTAAAAGTTGTGTATTTATTGCTATTTATCAACTGTTATAGAGATGGTTTTTTTAAAGACCATGTTGCCATTAAAATACAGTCCCTACAGGATTTCGCGAGATTTTTTTGTGATTGTTGTGGGCTAAAATGCGAAACGTTGCGGGAGCTTTTTCAAAAAGTAGCGGGAAAAGTTGCGATTTTTTTTCAACATATTTTTCTCAACAGAATTGCTCTATCCTTTGATTTGACAAATCAAAGGAGGATGTCAGATGTGTTCTTTGCAAGCTTACTCCCCAAAACTATTTAAAAAGACTATTTTTCAACCCTGTTGTCACTTCTTGTGTTTAAGTGTGTAGTATTTCAGTCATGAAAAACACTGTGTTTGCATTATTTGTGGCAAATACTGTTATTAGAATGGAATAGAATAGCCTTTTTATTGTCACAGTGCACATATACTATGTGAGTCATATAAATGTACAGTGAAATTATAGCAACTTTCTATCCAGGGCAACACGCATTAATAAATCTATTCAAAATTTACAATAGTGCAATATATTACAGACACAGAACTTTACAGCGGTGGAATTTGTGGATATATATGGATTATATAAAATATATGGATTATATAAATTTTGGTTGAGATTTTGGTCATTTTATTTTATATGCACTTCCTGATGTTAGTGCATATGTCTGTTGTGGAAAAAAACTGTTTTTCAGTCCGTTTGTTCTCGCTCTGATGCACCTGTATCGTCTTCCTGAAGGCAACAGGTTGAACAGATCAGAAGCGGGATGTGAACTGTCCTGGATGATGTTCTCAGCTCTGCTGAGACAGCGAGAGGTGTAAATGTCCACAAGGGTGGAGAGAGGACAGCCGATGATCGACTACTCTCTCCAGCCTCCTCTTGTCTGACACAGTGCAGCTCCCGTACCATACTGTAATACAGTAGGTCAGCAGACTCTCAATGGACGCGCTGTAGAAGGTCAGCAACAGACTGGGGTCAAGGCCGTGCTTCCTGAGGACCTGCAGGAAGTGAAGTCTCTGCTGGGCCTTCTTGTTAACTGCGGTGGTGTTTCCTGTCCATGAGAGGTCCTCTGAGATGAGGACGCAGAGAAACCTGAAAGCATGGACCCTCTCTACACACTCTCCATTGATCAGGAGCAGAGCAGGGCTGGTGCTGTGCCTCCGAAAGTCGACGATGATTTCCTTGATTTTCTTGGTGTTCAAAGTTCTTTTGTGCGAAAACAATGGTAATAGGTTACCATTGTGTTTAAGAAGTGTTTGCTGAGACTGATGAGCCGTAATACTGTAGGTTACCATTGTGTTTAAGAGGTGATCGCTGAGACTAACAAGCCGTCGGTCAAACTTGTTGCTGCGTGAGAAGCCAGGTGTGTGTGGTTCACTTGTTTTGTGAGGCGTTCGTCGTCAGTTGTTTGAATCTTCTTCAGTTACAACTGTCACTGACACTAACGAGCCATCGGTCCTGAACAGTCCATGTCTGTACTTCAGTTCAGCCACCAGAAGGAGCTGAACTGCAGCGTCGTAACACCAGGTTTCCGCTAGTTTTCGCCGCCGTAAGCGGCGTTACAGTTTACGCCACCGTCTAATTATAATCAGGTTTCCACCAGCGGAAATGCAACCCTGTCCAAAGAATACATACATGTTCTACTGTTTTCATTAGAGCTGATGGTGAATGTGATTTTGGAGTCAAATGAGGCTTGAGATGTGAATATTCAAACGCTCTTTGTTTGCATCAAAGAAGGCAACGGCTGATTATTTCAGGCTGGATGTTCTGTCGTGGTCCTTCTGAATGGCCCGGAGTAGAAACTGCTAACACGAGTGGGATGAAAAGAGCAAGCATTTGCAATTTTTATTACCCCCCTCCAGATGATAATTCTTTCTCTCCATCTACATGCCACTCTCTGAGACATCTTTCAAATTCATATTCAAATTGTAATTTTCATATGAACATTATACATGATACAACATGCAATGAAATGTTTTTACAATTTATTTTACAATCGTCCAGCATTTAATCATGTGGTGGGGGGGTACATGCGACAAACAGATACAAAAAAAATTAAGAGATAAAAAAACAATAAAATACAAAATAAAGATAAGTTAAGGATACAAATAATTAATAATTAAGGATAAAAATATGAATAAAAACAAGGAAAAAACTATGAAGATAAAAAAAGATAAAAATACAAAAAATTAGCAGGATACAAAATGTGTGTGTGTGTGTGTGTATATATATATATATATATATATATATATATATATATATAT
>SOMO01000010.1:993727-1004455 GCA_028128575.1 Paedocypris carbunculus | reverse complement strand
GATCAATTAAATATGTTTAATCGCGTCAAATTTTATTAACCCCATTAATCACACTTCCTGTTTTTTTCGGTATTTCCGGTTTTGCCGGTTTTTGAGTTTCACTTCAAAATCATTCAGTATTATTGTGTACAGTATTTTGCATAGCTGAAATCACGGCGCACTTATAGAAAGAACAAAGTGCAATGCAATTATTCACAGTCTCTCAAACAACTCTCAAATTACTTTCAGCTTTGCTAGTTCCTTGAATGTGTGATCGATGTTTTGCCCCTTTTGATATGAATATGTGATCGCCGTTTTGTTCCTTTAGTTAAAAATGTGTGATTATTGTTTTCAGCTAGACCAATTATCAGTGCCATACTTTTGCCACACAAATATGCAAGTGTTCACTTCATTGTGTCACTGTGTGTATGTGCACTTCACTGGATGGGTTAAATGCAGGGCACCAATTTCGATATGGTCCATACTGGCCATATTGACAATCACACTCACTTACTCACTCACATACTCAAATATCCGTGTTCACTTTTCCTCAATAAAATGTACCTTTTTTTAAAATTATGATCTTTATTATTGTTATCAAAAATTGTTAATTTTTAATAAAAAACGGTATAGTACAATATTTAAACAAGTGTTTATTTTGTGTTGAGTTTACATTAATTTATATTTTACATTTAAATATTCTAAATTACAAGATTCTATACGTATTCTTATTATTAATAATTGTTAATCATAAATTATTATTAATAATACATAATAATAATTATTATTTGTGAATAATCACAATTGCAGAAGTGCAATTAACTAGTTAAAAAATTACGTATTCGTTTGACAGCACTTATATACACTATATATATAAGGACTGTAAGTTAACGCGTTAACGTGTGCAATTAAATGTATTTGTTTATCGCGTTAAAATTTATTGACACCATTAATCACAGTTGCTGTTTTTTTCCACTTCCGGTTTATTTTCCCCACTTCCGTTTTTTTCCGACGCAATAAATGGACGTTTAGACAGAGAGATTCACTTTAAAACCTTGCCAGATAAATCCATAGATAGAACAAAAGCATTGTGTGCAGTATTTTGCAAAGCTGAAATCACAGCGCACTTCACTAATAAGGAAGGACTTGAAGAGAAGGGAAGCACCGGCCACGCAAACGCTGATCCCTGAGGTACCGTGGCGCACATTTAACTAATTAATTATTATTTTACTCGTTTCAGTGTCTTTTGTAAGCCTGTAAAAGCGTACACGTTCGTAAACGCGCTTTTAAGCAGCTCGCGTGAACTTGACGGCTGTATTAAACTCCTGGAAGCGTGAGCGTATGGGATCAATTTAGTACCAAAAAGATTCGCGCGCGTGAAACCTCGAAGCGAGCGCGCGCAACTCGATTTAGCTTGAACTGAGCACGCGCAACGTGTGAACTGCGCGCGCTAGCGCTCGAATCTTGCTCAGTTCTAGTCTGCGCGCCTACAAATCTTTATGGCACAATTTTTACTCGTTGTTCTGATTGGTCAAAGCGAACCAATCGTGGAGCAGCCCACCGCCATTGTCCCGCCCACCATGACAGGTCCTGAAAGATTAAAGCAACAAATACGTATTACTTTGCCGAGCAATAGTCCATGCGCGTTATCTTTTTTAAATAGTATTCCAAGATATCCTAAAATGTATTTCTCCTAGTCAGAATACCAATTGCATATATCTGTAATCGAGGTCTGATTAGTCACTACATTTGCAGATATCTATAAAATTGGAGACAATGAACAGCATTCACAGATACAACTATATCATTTGAAGATATCTTTAAAAATAAATCGACTGTAGTTATAAATCAAACTAAATATATCTTAAAATATTATTGACTTGTCAAAATAGGTTTTACATAATTTAAGATATCTTTATTTAAATGCTTTCGGATATATCTTTATGACTAGTCATAAATATTTAGAGATATATTTAATTATTTTACTACTTGTATACATGTATTAGCACTAGTAACAATATATTTGAAGATTAAAATGAGTAGGCATACATTTACGCTAGTATAAGCACCCACAATTAAGCTGCTTGTGCGAGTTTGCATCAAGCTTTTCACTGTCCACGGCTCACACGGTGATGCAGAGATGGGGACAAGTCACATATGGTCAAGTCCAAGCAAGTCTCAAGTCCTAACCATCAAGTCTCGAGTCAAGTCTCAAGTCACAGTTTAGACAAATCAAGCAAGTCAAGTCAAGTCAAGGGTTCACCCTAAGCAAGTCAAGTCGAGTCATGATAAGTTTCAAGTCAAGTCAAGTCATGTCGCAGTACTAAAATAAACAGAGGTTAAATTATTAATACATGTTTATTTTTGCACAAAAAGATGAACCTATATACATATATTAGGCATCTTCACACTGCTATATTTAAATTGAAAACATGCACTTGGAAAAAATGTTTGCCAAGACATTGGCACCAAGTTGTTGACGATTGGGGATCGTCAATAATAATAATTTTGATAATAATAATTTTTCTGAACACACGGTATTCAATTGGCAGGTGGTAGACTGGATATGTAGTAGTCTGGGGCACAATCACCTGCGACATGGATGGCTGCTGTACATCGCTGCAGTGTATCTTGGATTTGAGATATTCATCATATCTGCATGGATTAAAAAAAAAAAACAAAATACAAAACCAATCAGGGAAAACTGTAAACATTAAAACAAAAGTATTTTTCTTATACACAAACATTAATTATTTTTTAATGATGTAAGAAAATTAAATTGTAAATCTAAATTAATTTTAAGTTATGATCACTTGCCTATGTATGTGCTTTAAGTTGGGTTCCAGCAGTTACAGATTTTCATGTTTACACACACAGAAATGGAAATACACATGTACTGACATAATGTAAGATTTGAGCATTTATATACAGTCTATGAACCTTATAAACCAAGTATTGTGACTGAAAATTTGCCTAGAATGTTTAACATATGATTTTTAATACTTATGCTGTCCATTATAGGGCACAGTATAGGGAATTGATACACCCTATTTTCATCTAGTGATGGGACACTCTTTTTCATTTCAGCAGAATATAAATTTAACGTATGTGAATATAGCCCAGGGATGCAGCTTAATCAGCACACATTTTGTTGTTATTATGAGTGTACACAAAAAAGTAGACAGACTTCAATTCGAACGATGAAATTATTCTGGTCAGCGGATTTTAAGGGCAAGTGATTGCTCGCACTGACGCGTTGATCTGGGATTTTCGTGCAGTATGCGCGAGGTGATATTCAACAACACGCAGAGCCGGCCCGAGGCATACGCGGACTACGCGGCTGCGTGGGGCCCCGCGTGAGCCAGGGGGCCCCCAAAAGTACATTAATTATATCGGAGATGTTTTCATTTTAAATATTATTCTATATGCTGTGCTTCGTTAAGTGGGCGAAAGTTAGAAAGCTTTAAGGAGTCTGCGAGCATTGTAAACACCGCTTTTCCGAGCATTCGACACCCCTCCTTTAGTTAACAGTGTGGTACAATCCATCTGGTGCGTGTCAGATCAATATTTGAAAGTTAGAAAAGCCTTTGCGGTTTGCGCTCGTTCAAAACAGTTAAAGCTGCGACGTTCTCGAGAGAGAGAGAGGGGGGGGGGTAGAGATTACAGTTTTTTTTACTAAGAGTTTGTTGTTCTGTTTCTGAGCTCTTTCCTAATGAAAACGCTGCTTGCTTGCGTTTTTCGCGTTTGCTTGAGATTAAACAATTTACAACTGAAACAATTGTTATCTTAATCTATAATTGTTCTTTGACTGAATACTGTCATAATTCGATCAAAATAATTAATACAATGCTAAATTAAACCAATACAATATTAATTTATTAATTAATATGACAAAAAATGCCAAAAATACTTGGAATTACATGAGTTGGTTAACACAGTCGCTAGGGATCTAAATTCGGTTCTGCATTTAGGTTTTAAAACAAAGCAAATCAGTTTTTTAGACAGTTAAATGTCTAATGAAGCTGTTTAGATTTTATTGTTTTGCTCTGATTAAAAGCAGTTTACAAATCCTTTAAAACAATAACCATTTTGTAGAGGGCGGTAATAATTCTGTTCTCAACTGTGTATGTATAATATTTCAATAAATATCATATTAGTATTGAAATCCATTATTCCATGAGAAAACAACAAGTGGAAGAATTAACTGGAAGAATTGAACACATCTTTTCTGGACTGTAGGTGATAATCTTGTGAGTCAAAAAAGGTGCAGGCTCGGCTGTTATAAGCTGCTTTTGTCATAATAAAAAACCTTCAGACACATCAGATGCCTGATGTGACCTGCGTGGTTGCTGTTGCTTCAGAGGGTCTCAAAATGTGCCTCAAAAATGTACTTGATTGTTGTTGTTGTTATTATTATTATTATTATTATTAGTAGTAGTAGTAGTAGTATGTGCTTTGCATAACATAGGCGTTATAGCTTACATGTAATGTCGAGAAGCCCCCTCATTTTAAGATGCACCAAACATTTAAATTCGGGCTGCGCCACTGTTACAGGCGTAAATGATCATCACATTTCTGATTAAAAAAAAAAAAAAACACATGCAACCATAGCCAATTTATGACAAACAGAAATGATTCATTTATTACATTAGTAATATTCTTTTTTATATTAAATTGATAAAGAAATGATGCCCGATGAAATTTGACGTTGTGGTTGTCGTGTCAGATGTTCTTGCGTTGCATTCTCTGCATCTGTTCAATCTTTTACTATTGGCACGGTCCAGTTCAACGTCTTTATAGCCAAACGTGACTACTTGTGGAGCTCGACTATTGTCTGCTATCCAGGCGCGGTTTGTGCTGCGTCAAGGGCACAGGCAGGCGCCAATCACAATTGCACAGGTGCTGCTCATGAGGCACACTTTTTTTTTATATTCCAAAGTTCAAGTCAATTTCGAGTCTTCCACTTAAAGTCAAGTCAAGTCTCAAGTCACTTGCTCTCAAGTCAAAGTCAAGTCAAGTCATTTTCTTACTTTAATCAAGCAAGTCGCAAGTCATGAAAATTGTGACTCGAGTCAGACTCGAGTCAAGTCATGTGACTCGAGTCCCCTATCTCTGCAATATACCAACAGGTGTATAATAATACAAGTTTGACAAGTAAGCTTATTAATTTTGAATAATTCATCAAACAGTAAAAACATACAAAAATGTTTCTAAATTTGCAATATTTCTTTTAAAGAACCACCATTCTTGTTACGACCCGGTTGCTGGCTCCCCATGGTGGTGGCTAGGTGGCGGTCCAAGAGGACGGGGTTGGACTAATCGGTGCACCTGCAGCTCATCGCCCTCCGCGACTGGTGTGCCGCATTACTGTGGCTTCTTATAGGATCGCGGAGGGAGCATGAGTTGCCGATTATACTTGGTCATGGGATCGGTGAGAAGCCACGTCGGCTTGGCTCACAGTTATGTGTGTGGTTATACTTTGAGTTTATTCTTCTTCACCTGGATCATGGAAATGGACATTAAAGCCTCTGTTTGAACTCCGGCCTTTTCTGCGTCTTCATCGGCGTGACAATTCTGCAGTCAAAACTCATTGAGATCCTTTTACCACAAGACCAGCTTTAAAAAAAACAAACAAAACAAACAAAAAAATAAATAAATAAAATATTGTACTCTTTTTACTTTTAGAGCTCCTACCAAATTCATTTGTTTTAATTTAATCTTTAAAAAAAGCTTTTAAGTTGAATATTTTTTCTTCTAGACAATTTAAATGTATAGCAGTTTTATTTATTTATGCACTTTTTATTTCTTGGGATTCCTCATTCAGACACATGTTCATGTTCCAGTCTTGTTATGTATTTTTTTNTTCCCTTCACGATGTGGCTGGTGAGACTCACATCATCTGAAGGAGTTTTACTGCAGTAATCAGCTGGTTTACTCTCATATTTCTGCTCTACTGCAGCGAGAGTGAATCGTTTGGATAGTAATGTAATACACATGTATTAGACACATTAGATTAAACTCAAATGTGCAACTAATGACTGTTTGAAATAATCGGCTTATTTTACAAACACACTTTATTAAAGTTCATTCACAAACAATCTAGTAGTGAGTCTGACCTGTCGCGGGGGCGGGGCAATGGCGGAGATCCGCGCTCACTCAGCGGAAGGAGTTACTCAGTTACTCAGTCCGCGGTTTTTAAAGCCACAGTATATTGAAACGCAAGCGCAAGGATCCGCGCATGCCGGCGCGAACATCGGGACGCTCGTGCACAAATCCTTTAAAAATGTTTGATTCCACATGTGAAAAAAAAACATTCAAGCTGTCGTGCAGGCTCAGGGTGCATCAGTGTCAGCGCGAACTATCCGTCGACATTTAAATGAAATGAAGCGCTATGGCAAGAGACCCAGAAGGACCCCGCTTCTGACAAAGAGACATAAGAAAGCACGACTACAGTTTGCCAAAATGCACTTGAGTAAGTCAAAATCCTTCTGGGAAAACGTCTTATGGACAGATGAGACCAAGATGGAGATATTTTGTAAAGCACATCATTCTACTGTTTACCGAAAACGGAATGAAGCCTATAAAGAAAAGAACACAGTGCCTACAGTGAAATATGGTGGAGGTTCTAAGATGTTTTGGGGTTGTTTTGCTTCCTCTGGCACTGGGTGTCTTGACTGTGTGCAAGGTAACATGAAATCTGGGGATTACCAAAAGATTTTGGGTCGAAATGTAGGGCCCAGTGTCAGAAAGCTGGGTTTGCTTCTGAGATCTTGGGTCTTCCAGCAGGACAATGACCACAAACATACTTCAAAAAGCACCCAGAAATGGATGGCAACAAAGCGCTGGACAGTTCTGAAGTGGCCAGCAATAAGTCCAGATCTAAATCCCATTGAATACCTGTGGAAAGATCTTAAAATTGCTGTTGGGAAAAGGCACCCTTCCAATATGAGAGACTTGGAGCAGTTTGCAAAGGCAGAGTGGTCCAAAATTCCTCGTGAGAGGTGTATGAAGCTTATTGATGCTTATAGGAAGCGACTGATTTCAGTTATTTTTTCCAAAGGGTGTGCAACCAAATATTAATTTAAGGGTGCCAACAATTTTGTCCAGGCCATTTTTGGAGTTTTGTGTGCCATTATGTTAAATTTGCTTTTTTTTCTCCCTAATTTTTTGTTTTGTTCCAATACACATAAATGGAATAAACATGTACATAGCAAAACGAGTGTTAATTTAATACTTGTCTGTGAGAAATACTTGATTTTTTGGAAAAATTTCAGGGGTACCAACAATTTTGTCCACGTCTATATATATATATATATTGAGCAGAAGTCGACCTGCAGGAGGGTCCCACTCAAGAGGAAGGTGAAACTATAGAAACCCTCTGAGGAACCGTCCTGCAGCAAGACTCCTGCCAAGAGGAAGGTGGAGCATCAGGCTCCTGAGAAGAAGAGCAGCAGGAGGAAAGAAGAGACTAAGAGCGACTGTGACAGTGAAACAATAGTGGATGAGTACTCGCTGGATTTCCTCAACATCACAAAAAAACGAAAGAGGAGTCGAAATTGTTGACTAGTTTACCGATGAAGGACAGTTTGTAGAAGAGTGCAGAGTTTTAATGTCACAAAAACTGTTTAAGGACACTGAAGTATACAGCCTTAAAAAACTGATAAAAAAAAAAGTTAATGATCATCTGAAGGTTGTAGATGGTTAGAACCAGAATGTTTGTTTTTCTGTTACTAATTGAGTAATTAATTTTACCTTATTTATTTATCCATTTTATTTATTGTTAGTATGACAGTTTTTTGGTTTTCCTTTTCAAAAAAAAAAAGTTTTATTTAAAGTTGTGTCAATAAAGTTTGTTAAAAAAATCGAGAAAAAAAATCTCTCTCTCTTTCTCTCATCGGTGCGGACAATGGAGACCGTTTCCCTTGTCTGTTCATTTAGCCACAATTCAGCTCCAAAACTCTGCTGCTTCGCTTTTAGAAAAGGAAGTTTTTTTCCTTGGTTGACTTCTTTCCGTGTTCGGAAAAAGGCTTGTACCGGCCGAGCATTACTAAATCAAAAAACTCTAGTAGGAAGTGACACTTCGTTGCGTGCCGCGTTAAAAGTAGCTGAAAATGTGAGACCGGAATGGAGAGTCCTGTATAAGCTGCCATTAGAAAAGCACATTGCAGTGAATGCTTTGGTGTGTAAATTTGACTCGAGTTGTGACTGTAGCTGTGCGTTCTGTCCTAAAAAAGAGACAATTCAGCATGCTTGTATACAATATTAAAGACTCAAACCGCTGTTTTGAATGTTTTTGTCCGGAAAATGTGATCTTTGGATCTTTGATTTTAAGTATTCACGGGCAAAGCGTATCCAATGTCAAATTCTAAACTTCATCATGGAGCAAGCAAAAATGGAAAATTTTCGAAGAAGGAAAAGATGATGATGTCATGAGCATGTTTGGAGGTCTTTTGAATACTGATTGATTTCAGATTTTATACAACAACAGGTGATTTATGTTCCTTTGAATTTAAGTGGTGTAAAAAAGGGGTTCTGTGTGAAATACATTATGGAGATTTGACGTTTTGCTTTTAGATCTCTTAGCAGCATTTTTTAAAGGATTTTAGAAAGTTGTCCTGCTAAATGTTCACAAAAATTTGAAAAGTATTGTAAATGAATTTATAAAGTTTTGTAAAATCTCTCTCTCTCTCTAAATTATGAGACGAAACCTGCAGGAGTTCCTGTTCTCCAGAGTCTGATCTGTGTGTTTATCAGAGCATGCTGACAGGACTGATGTTCCACAAGCCGGAGGACCCCTTGGTGTTCTTGGAGATCTGTCTGCAGAAAACACGGGAACTTGGGGGTCCTGAATGTGTAGCGTGGGACACTTTCATCACAACGGACCGCAAACCTTTACCACCCATCACTCCAGCCCAGGGCAAGAAAGCCCCCTGCAAACTCGGTGATTTCAATTTTCTTTATCCCAGGTTTAGCATAGCACGATGGATTGTTTTTGCATCGAATGTGCATGTTTGTGTGTCCTGCTCTGGTATTGGTTGGCCGCCCATCCATGAGGTGGGTTCCACTTTCAGAATCAGAGTTGATGGCATTTGCTCCAGCTGCAGGTGATCCAGAAATTACTGGGTGATTCCAGATACTGGATGAAAAGTTTTTATTTTATTTGTTTTTGGTATGAGTGTGTGTGTGTAGGTGTGTGTGTGTGTGTGTGTGTGTGTGTCCCGCTCTTTGATTAGTTGCCCACCAATCCAGGGCTTTCAATGGACTACACCATTTAACTGAAATTTTCATATATATATATAGAATTGAAAGGCACCCCTTTCAATTTTCATGATTTTCCTTTATAACTCATTGGTTGTCTGGATAAGAAATTTCAATTAAATATATCATATAGGAGACAAACACAGTGATATTTGAGAAGTGAAACAAAGTTTATATGATTTATGGAAAGTGTACAAGAATTATTTAAGCAAAATTAGCCGTGTGCATAAATTTAGGCAACACAAAAGAAAAAATAACTCAATATTTTGTGCATTCTCCTTTTGCAAAAATAACAGCCTCTAAACGCTTTCTATAGCTTCCAATTAGAGTCTGGATTCTGGCAGAAGGTATTTTGGACCATTCTCCTTTACAAAACATGTCCAGTTCAGACAGGTTTGATGGTTTCTGAGCATGGACAGCCCGCTTTAAATCACACCACAAATTTTCAATAATATTCAGGTCTGGGGACTGAGATGGCCATTCCAGAACGTTGTACTTGTTCCTCTGCATGAATGCCTTAGTAGATTTTGAGCAGTGTTTAGGGTCATTGTCTTGTTGAAAGATCCAGCCCCTGCGCAATTTCAACTTTGTCACTGATTCCTGGACATTGTTCTTCAGAATCTGCTGATATTGAGTGGAATCCATGCGACTCTCAACTTTAACAAGATTCCCAGTCCCTGCACTGGCCACACAACCCCACAGCATGATGGAACCGCCACCAAATTTTACTGTAGGGTAGCAAGTGTTTTTCTTGGAATGCTGTGTTTTTTTTCACCATGCATAACGCCCCTTGTTTTGCCCAAATAACTCTATTTTAGTTTCATCAGTCCACAGCACCTTATTCCAAAATGAAGCTGGCTTGTCCAAATGTGCTTTAGCATACCTCAGGCGACACCGTTTGTGGCGTGTGCTGAGAAAAGGCTTTTTCCGCATTACTCGTCCATACAGCATCTCCTTGTGTAAAGTGCGCTGAATAGTTGAACGATGCACAGTGACACCATCTGCAGCAAGATGATGTTGTAGGTCTTTGGAGCTGGTCTGTGGGTTGACTGTGACTGTTCTCACCATCCTGCGCCTCTGCTTATCTGAGATTTTTCTCGGTCTGCCACTTCGGGCCTTAACTAGAACTGTGCCTCTGGTCTTCCAATTCCTCACAATGTTCCTCACAGTTGAAACTGAGAGCTTAAATCTCTGAGACAGCTTTCTATATCCTTCCCCTAAACCATGATGTTCAACAATCATTGTTTTCAGATCATCTGAGAGTTGTTTTGAGGCTCCCATTTTGCCACACTTTAGAGAAGATGCAAAGAGGAGAAACACTTACAATTGGCCTCCTTTAAATACTTTCTCATGAATTGATTCACCTGTGTATGGAGGTCAAGGGTCACTGAGGTTACCAAACCAATTTTGAGTTCTTATAATTAGTGCTAAAGTTATTGAAATCAATCAAATGACCTTCAGCTTTTCAGGTTGCCTAAATTTATGCACATG
>SOMO01000010.1:926951-977315 GCA_028128575.1 Paedocypris carbunculus | reverse complement strand
TTCACTGAGCAGCGCTGGTCACCGGGGATTGGGATTGGGGACAATGGCACTGCACTGCGATTCCTGACTTTCAATGATAGTTTTGCTCCAAAATCAAGCCGTTTGAGCGATTACTGGACTACTTCCTCGATCCCAAGCAGTGAAGGGAAAATAAAGCAGACTGCGCGAAAACCAATCCAATGAATGAAACGTGCAGAAACAATGCGAGAGCAAGGTTTTAAAATAAAATAACAACTGAGCTAATGAAAACAACTTTTGTAACATCGTGTCCTCTGACTGATCACAGCGAAAGCGCCGGGTGGAGGAGCAGGACAGTGGAGCGACCGACGCGCACGCGCGCATAAACGTATATGCGCAAACCTTTGTTGTTTTGTGACGGACAGTGTAAAAATAAATGTTATAAATCTGCTAGTACATTTCATTAACGTACATTTGTGTATATGGTTCTGCTTTTTAAAATGTGTTCATTAAGAAAGCAAAAAAAAACCTTCATAATAGAACATAAAAAAAAAATATTTATGATTTTGATTTAATTTTTACAAGCTCCGCGGGCCGGATTAAAACGTTTCACGGGCCGCATGTAGCCCGCGAGCCGGACTTTGGCCATGCCTGCTCTACACCTTTGACTGCAGGCCAATGAACGGCTCTAACGCCATCGTTAAGTTTGCAGACGACACAACGCTGATTGGTCTCATCAGCAATAACGATGAGACAGCGTATAGAGAGGAGGTCCAGCACCTGACCTTGTGGTGCAGCAACAATAATCTGCTCCTCAACAATAAAACTAAGGAGCTAATAGTGAACTTTAGGAAGTCAAAAAGAGACACAGTGATGGTCCTGAGACCGAATATTTTGAATTTCGCCACGTCGCCACCATTTTGGCTCATTCCCGTTATGTCACGCTCAGGTGTTTTGTATTCTGTGTTTATTGGTTCAATTACCCTATGTATTTAAGCGCGATTCACACCGCGGTCCATCGTCAGATCGTCTGTCTCTTTGTACCAGTCATCCAGCCTAGTTTCTCGTCAAGTCTAGTTTATTTCTCCTCAAGTCTCGTCTCGTGCCTAGTCCCATTCTTGATCCTGTTCTCGTTTTTTGACCACTGCTCTGCCTGACGATTTGGATTTTGTTTTGGATTTATTGTTGATGACCTTTTGCCTCCCTGACTCCGATTAAAGCCTTGTGGACTTATACCTGCTGCTTCATCTTCTATCTGTGCACATGGGTCCTACACACCTTCGTTCCATGACAGCGGACACCATAAACCCCGCATTTCCGAGCATTTGACACCCATCCTCTGGTTAACAATGTGGTACAATCCATCTGGTGCGCGTCAGATCGATGTTTGAAAGTTAGAAAAGCCTTTGCGCTCGTTCAAAACAGTTAAAGCTGCGACGTTCTCGAGAGAGAGAGAGAGAGAGATTACAATTTTTTTAAACTAAGAGTTTGTTGTTCTGTTTCTGAGCTTTTTTCTTCCAAGCTAATGAAAATGCTGCTTTCATTAGCTTGCGTTTTTCGCGTTTGCTTGAGATTAAACAAATTACAACTAAGATAATTGTTATCTTAATCTATGATTGTTCTTTGACTGAAAACTGTCATAATTCGATCAAAATAATTAATACAATGTTAAATTAAACCAATACAATATTCATTCATTCATTAATATGACCATAAAATGCCAAAAATACTTGTAATAACACGAGTTGGTTAATACAGCCGCTAGGGCTGTAATTTGGTTCTGCATTTAGGTTACTGCAAAAATCTGCTTTTAAACAAAACAAATCAGTTTTTTAGACAGTTAAATGTCTAATAAAGTTGTTTACATTTTATTGTTTTGCTCTAATTAAAAGCAGTTTTGCAAATCCTTTAAAACAATAACCATTTTGTTACATTTTTTTCAATCAATTTATTAAAATTTAATAATAATAATAATAATAATAAATTAAATTTTATTTTTGTGGCGCCTTTCAAGATCCCCAAGATCGCCTTGCAGGAGTACACACAACATTCTCACGCGCACCAACACACTGCCAGATTAACCTGAAACGCATGTTTTCTCAGGATTGACGAATTATAAGTAAAATGTGTTATTATATTGCTGTTATATAATAAAAAAAAATGTTGTCCTGTTCTCGGACAAAATTGTTCTCATTTTATTCAGAATCGTGCAGCTCTATCTCACACACACTTAAGCAATTTCTCTCTCTTACACACACACACTCACCCCCCCCCCCCACTCTCTCTTTCTCTCTCTCTCATACACACACACACGAGAAATACTTTCTCTGTGTCTCTGTCACACACAGACACACTCTAAAAATGTCTCAAAAACATCTCTAAAAAACTGATAAAACATCTGACGTGCTTTATCAGACGTCATCCAACGAAATCACAATGGCACAGCACCACTAATAGCCATTTTTTCCCTTTTTGCGTAAAGGAAACAACTATTGAAGAGCTTAAGCAGCAGTTTATTAAGAAGCTAGATGCCAAGGGCTTCATTGTGGATGGGTTTCCCAGAGAGATATCACAGGTCTTCACGTTTGAAGAGCAGGTACAAGCTCAGTACTACATAATAATAAAACACACACACACACACAGTTTCACATCACAATGTGACAAGATCAGATTCACAAAGAGATAAGTTATAAAGAATAGAAACAATATAAAGAATGAAGGCGCATTTCGTTGCAAGCATACAATATCCGGACAAAACATCTAGAATGAAAAGGATTCAAGGATGAAATGCAACTTGTCGGAAAACCCCGACGTACGGATGTCCTAGACAATGAAAATACAGAGTAATTTTTCACATCAGTGCGAAAACGTCGTCATGAGTTCCAAAATATTTTCTCTATAGGAAAGAAGTGATTCTTTTTCTTACCGCTAGCATGCAGGGAGACGAGAGTCGAGATGTGTATAACAGTCGTTTAATCTTCTTTGCACGTCAAATAAACAAAAAATCAACAAAAAGACTGGTTAGGCTCAGAGATCTTGCTTCCGAAAAATAAAATAAGCTTTTCTTCTCTCAGAATGACAATGTTTTTTTTTCTCACCCGTAGAATCAGAATCAGTTTGGCCAAGTATGTACATGACAAACAAGGAGTTAGATTTGCTCTGACTGTCGACTTCATCTTTTCTTCCCTCTTGTTCCAAAAAAATACAAGAAAAAAATGATACAGAAACACACAAAAAATGTAACATAAATATTTACATAAAAAAAACAGTGGTTTGTTATGAAACATAAATAGAGAAAGAGCCGACATCTTGAAATGACTTCGTGCAAGTCCCTGACAGTTCCATAACCTTGTGAGAATGCTGACATCTCCTGCTAGATATCTCCTGCTATCTTGCTTACTCATTCGTGTGAGAAAAGTTGTGACGGAGGAAAAAATATTTGCGTTACTCGTTACTGAAAAAAGTAACGCCGTTAGTTACGCCGTTTATTTATAACGCTGTAATTCCCATCACTAATCATGACTATGTTAAATTCCATGCGTAATGTTGTTCTTGCTCAGATTGGATCTCCGGATGTAGTCGTCCTTCTGGCCTGCTCAAACCAGCAGCTCCGTCAACGTCTGGAGAAAAGGGCGTCGCAGCAGGGTCGTCCCGATGACAACGCTCACGCTATCGAGAAGCGCCTGGACACTTTTAAACACAACATTACTCTTATAGCCAAGTACTATCAAGAGCGAGGTCTCATTATACGGGTAGGATTCAGTGTTCGGTTTGACTAAATCTGTCTACAAACGTTGTGCCAATTGCCATAGAAAAGGAAAGCAAAGACAGTTCAGTGTGGGCTTTTTTTTCTTCTTTTTATCAGGTTGACGCTGATCGAGACGAGGAAGCTATTTTTACTGATATCCGCCTGATTGTCCAGCAAAGATTGTTCCCAAGTGACACAAATGAAGTAAGTTGTGCTTTTTTTCTTCTTCAATAATCACTAGCAGATTTTTATTATTATTTGAAGTGGCTGGATGTGAGTTTTCGGGGTTACATTGGGCTGCAGCAAACGACTACCGTATTTACGCGAATATAAGCACCCGTTTCTTTTTTCAATTTTAGCGGCTCAAAAACTTGCGGGGTGCTTATAATCGCCGATTTGAAATGTTCACGTAAATATAAGCGCTCATTTCTTTAAATAACAGTTTCCGGAGGCAGACGCGCATACAAGTTTTTATTTAAGGAAAGGAAAACAGAACCCCACATGCCCCCCGGGCGCCACGTCTTAGGCTGCCCACTGCTCCGGGTTTGTGTGTGTTCACTTCACTGGGTGTATGTGCATTTTCACTTGGATGGGTTAAATGCAGAGCATCAATTCAGTATGGTCCCTAGTGATCATACTGCCATCACCTCACTTTCCTTTTTCTTTCTTTTCTTTTCCTTATTAGCTCAATAACAGAAATAAAGAAACATTAGAAACGTCGCGACACTTAACATGGCCAAAATAACACCGGAAGAAGTGTTAAAGAAGATTACCGTATTTTCTGGACTATAAGCCGCACCTGTATATAAGCCGCATCCGCTATATTTTCAAAAACAAAATTTAAAAAACATAAACAAGCCGCACCTGCATACAAGCATCCACTCTATTAAAAAAAGTTCCCTTTCCAGTTGTTCACTTGACACTACTGGGGACAACATTACCTGACAGGGAACAAGGGTTTCAGTCGCAACCTGGAGAGTTTTGCAAGCCACAGATTTGTATGTTTTTGGATTTTATTTCTTTTCTTTATTACATATGTTCACGGATTCACGGCTTCGCGGATTTTTTTAATTAGGTATGCATAAATTATAAAAGAAATATATCGAAATAGTCGTGCACGACCGCGAGGTCTGCTGCGCGCATCCCACGCGTCTTGCGCGCTTCCCGCTGATCTCGCGCGCTTCCCCTGCGTACGCATCCCGCGCGGCTGGTAGCAATATTTTTTTTACGTGGTGCAATATTTTTATTTTGCTTGCATTCGTTAAATGAATGTATGAAATTTTATAGTATTGGTAGCATGATAATTTTTTGTTTTTTACGTGGTGCATAAAACAATAAAACTGTTTTATTGCTTGACATTCGTTCCGTTGTACTGTATGTATCTGCTGAACAATCTTTCGTTTTTTTTCTTACTTGTCATTATTACTAGACATGTGTTCCTGTGATTTTTGTACTAAGATGTTTGTTAACATTACTTTAATAAAGAATACTACGTGAAAATTGTGTTTTAAAAGTCTGAATAAGTGTTAAATAAATACGTAAATGCGGATTTTCACCTATAGTGGTTTGTGCAACATAGTGCAACATAGGGCTTGGAACTTATCTACCGTGATAAACCAGGGTCCATTGTGTTTACTACAGGAACGTAACAATTTTGAATTGTTTTTGATTTTGAATTTATATAAAAAATTGTATCTGCTTAGAGCGGCCCTAGTGGTGGAGAAAAATCCGCAGAATAGCCGCACCTTTGTATAAGCCGCATGGTTCAAAACATATGAAAAAAGTAGCGGCTTAGTCTGGAAAATATGGTAAACGAAAAAAAAAATCATTAATATTCGAACAGAGAGATCATACTGTATCCAGTAGATCTGCTCGCTAACAGCTAAATAAAACCACGCCAGTTTGTTTTGTGAATTATTTTAGCCATTTGTTTCACTGTGATTCCAGTTGTTGACATTGTTTTACTTATTAATTTTAAACTTGTTAGTATTAAACGCATATAATGTACAGTACTTTTATTATGATCATAGAACGTTCATTATTTCAAGTAGAAAACACCAAGTTAAACTAAACTAAACTTGTTTTGCAGCTGCTTGCGTTTTAACTCAAACGTTCAAAGCACAGAGTGTCACGCTCACGCTCTCGTGAAGCCAAGGCGAGCGTGAGCAACAATGGAACACAAACACAAGGGTAAGTGTACAGTGGGTTTAATGACAGATGGGTAACCAAACAACAGACTGAATACGAACACGATGACTAGGACGAGGAAATACTCCAGGGAACAGGAACGAGGACACAAGGAAACAATCCAGGGAACAGGAACAAGGAAACACTCCAGGGAACAGGAAACGAGGAAACAAGGCAAACAATCCAAACGTCCGTGGGGTCCGAGAGTCTCAGATAAGTGAAGACGTTGCTGGACACGGAACAGATAACCCGGGACACCTACATACTGGTGCTGATTGAAATCGCCTCCAGCTGTGTGCGCGGGAACTGGGTCAGAGGGCGGAGCCGGGAACGATGACGAACAGTGTGACACAGAGTTTAACCTAGATAAGCATGGTGTTTTTTTTAAATACTTATTGCTCTCTGTCAGCGCTTTGAGTACTTGTCAACTGACGACAAATAAACTGTATCACGAGTAGTCAAAGTATAAAAACGTAATAAATACATGTATACACTTGTAATACATAATTTGATCACCAGGTGGCAGCAATTAGTCGTTACATGGTGTTTGCATTGCAGTGACCACTAGGGGAGCCGCTCCAAGTTAGGAAACATTTTGTTTTTTTTTTGGAACAATTACATTCATACTCAAATTTCTATGAGAAGGGTTGTCTGGTGTGTTTCTTGATTGTGGTGTGGTAAATTGTGTTTGAAATTTTAACCCCTTCCACCTTGTATTTCTGGAGCTACGTCTGAGTAACAAGTAACGAACCCGAGTAACGAAATGCATCGCCGTAAAAAGTCCGTCCCAGGTTGCGAAAAAACATTCGCTACACGAAAGGAGCGCGTCTTGGTCTTCAAGCAGGCATGAATGAGAGAGTCCAGAAGTGTAATAAACTGTTGTTAAATCCTCACGCTCTTCCACAGGGTATCTGCAGGTTTCTAAGAGTTAGATTTAAGACTTTTTAAGACCTTTTTAAGACCGTTCAAAATGAAATTTAAGACCTACTGTTGTGGGTGCGACGGAGCAGAACTGAGAAATATCAGGTGTTTTGCGACAGGTTTCCGCAGTCGCTACGTGTGTTTCACACTGCATGTGGGTCTCCAAAGCTCTTATTCCCATTGTTCCCAGTTTTACATTTTTTTGCACAGTATGCAGCAGACTTCGTACCCATTTGACTGGTTTTAACCATGAACCAAAACTAGGATTATGTAACCAGTTTTTGTGAGTGTCAATCTGGGAATTGAGCGAGCGCAGCTTGATTTGAGCGTGTGCGTCTAGCAGCTCACACGTATCTTCACGCTCGCGTTATAATCAACACATGCTCACGCTCACGCTCAGTCTGATAAGCTACCAATCTTTTTAGGACGAACTTGACGCCTTCCTCTGATTGGTCAAAGCGAACCAATCGTGGAGCAGACTCCCGCCATTGTCCCGCCCACCATGACAAGGCGCATTTTAATTAAATTATCATTTTTAATAGTATTGTATCTGTAATTGAGGTCTGATTAGTCACAACCACATTTGTAGATATCTATCCTAAGTTGGAGATAATGGACAGCATCTGCAGATACAACTATATAGTTTGGAGATATATTTAAATATAGACTAAAGTTATGAATCAAATTAAAGATATCTTAAAATTGTATTTGACTTATAAAAATGTGCTTTAGATATCTTAAATGTAAGATATATTTAATTAAATGCATTTGGAGATATCTTCAACTCCATTATGACTAGTCATAAATATTTGGATATATCTTTAAATATTTTACTAATATTACAAACGTATTAACACTAGTAACAATATATTTGAAGATTAAAAAGAGTACGTGTACATTAATACGTGTACGCTATTATAAGCACCAGCAACTCTGCCACAGCTCACACGCTGGGGTATGTGATAATAAAGTGATTTGATATCACTATATGTAATAGTAGTTATCTCGAGTAATGTGAGATATTTTCAATTCAATTGTGACTAGGAGAAACTCAGAGATATCTAAAAATATTTTTTAATGAGAGTGTATCTAGTCGAAGTAGATTTGCTGTGACTCATCAGAACTGTTTTATGACTAGTCGCCGCGAAGGAATAAATGTTAATTCCGATCTCTGTTTAGCCGATTTTAATTTGAGCAGACAAGAACTGAGCGCGCGTGTCGATACATGCACGCTCAAATCGCGTTGCGGTCGTTCGCAAATCTTTTTGACACTAAATTGTTCCCGTACACGCGCTCAAATAGCGTTGCGCTCGTTCGCGAATCTTTTTGGCACTAAATTGTTCCCGTCCACGTGCTCAAATCGCGTTGCGCCCGTTCGCAAATCTTTAAGACAAACGATAAGATTTCAAATGTATTTAAAACCAAGAAATAAAGTCCTCTTTACAAAGTCGGTTACATTTCATTTTTAAGACCTTTGAAATGTGAAATTAAGACTTTTTAAGACTTTTTAAGGCCTTATTTTTACATTATTAAATTTAAGACTTTTTAAGGACCCGCGGATACCCTGCATCCAAATGTGACAAAAATGACAAAAGCACTGGTTAGTTTCAAATGTATTGCTTCCGAAATATAAAATGAGCTTGTATTCTCCTAAAAAAGCTTCTGCGCGCCTGGCATTAGACAAGCAGAAGCGGGCAGCTCACAACTCTTAATTGCATTTGCAATTTAATCGCGATAATACAAAACGCAATTATGTAATCGCAGAGACGTGCGGTCATTGCGTCTGAAAGTTTATCTTGACTTTTCCTGGCTTCATGCAGCGTGCACGCCAGACCGCTAGTTGGCGGTAATGCGCCCCACGTTGTTCAGCTGAGCCCAAGGGCAGAGAGAAGAAGAGAAGTTACAGGTGGAAAGCATGTGCCATATAGACAGCAGCTTCTGTATGGAATCAGATTTTAAAAATATCAAACGTAAATTAATAAAAAACGAACAGAATTCTAAGCATTTTTGGCTCTTTTGGACTTAATTTTTAGCAATATGCCGTGTTTATGGCTCTCTCAGCCTAAAAGATTCCCGACCCCTGAACTAAACAATTGTTTACTGACTTCTCTTTGAGAAGATTGTAGAGTTAACAGTTGTTGTTGCCTTTTAACTACTGTACTGTTGTATGTTGAAAAGTAGTTTTGTATAACTGGTATGGCATATTTATTTAGTTTTTATTTGTTATTCAACACGCTTGTAGCTGCTACAAGACTTGATGTTTCAGCCACCACCACCGCAATAAAAATGTTAAAACATGTAATAGGTCATTTTAAAAGTAGTTTTTAATGTAACTAAATAATTGCCCAAAAAAATCGCAATCGCAATATTGCTTCTAAAAAAATCGCAATTATGATTTTGGGCATAATCGCACAGCCCTAATTTAAACAACCATTTTGTAACGTAAAACATAGAATGTTTTAATTACATTTAATAACAATAGTTTATCATTTGTAAATAATGTTTGTCTGAATTCACAAACTCATGGCATGAATTATATGTAAAATATAATTTAAAACTCAGCTAACAAATCCCCCACTAACCCAATTTTGGGTTTCATATAAAGTCAATTCTGGTTTTTTAGGGCCCAGGGAGACACTAAAGTGGCACAGGGAAATAATGATAGAACACCTGTTCAGATGCTCTTCAATCCTTACTATAGAAATAATAAAAGTATTCAGACATCTTTGGTGGTAAAGGCATCTTAAAAATCAAGTAACCCTGTTTGTTTATGTTGGTATTAATCTATTTAAGCTATTGTTAATTTCTGTTTGTTTAATTTGTCATTGGTATGGCTGCATTATCATTTTAAAAGATTTCTAGGAAAAGTGCCCTGCCCCTTTAAGAGCTCTCCCGAGAATCGGAGAGTCCGACAGCTAAAGCTAACTCGTGTTTTGGGAATAAAATACAACGTTCGAAACGACCCTGTGGCTCGTTTATTTGTGAAGCACTCGCGCCAAAGAGAGACTACAGTCCGAAGAGAGCTCAGCCGAAAGAGTGTGTGTGTGTTTGTGTGTGTGCATGTGAGAGTGCTGCTCCTTTTTGTGCCGTTTCCTGAAAGATGTATTTAGTTCGCGTCATAAATGTTCATTTATTTACCGCGCTTGTGTCTATGCTGTTTATTTTTGTGAGAAAGGGTGAAATATCTGCGCACTGTTCTGAGTAANAGCTTGCGGGGGCACGTTGGGTAGCGCTTTCCGGCGACCACTGGACCGCCATCAGTAACGACAACGACTGCACACCTGATTGACTCCGGCTGGGAACTTCACTCCTTCACATTAGGTGGTTCAGGTTCAGTGTTTTTTTTTTGTTTTTTTTCTTTCAAATTGACATTATCAACCAGTTTCGACAACCACACTGATTGTCTGTTCATTAGGCGTGATGAAGACGGAGGAGCGTCACTTTGCCGGAGCATGCGCCAAACAGTTCATGGACGTGGCCAAAGACTGGGGGATTGTTGACAAAGTCAGCACAGTTGGCACAGACAGTGCCCTGAATATGATGGCTGCAGGGAGGCTACTGCCATTCGAGCACATTCCCTGCGTTGCGCACGTCATGCAGAGGGCTATCATCATCTCCCTCCAGGAAGGTGGATTCGAGGCTGCACTGACTAGAGTCCGTAAAGTAGTGGGACATTTTCAAGACGTTCCAACGCAGTTGAACTCGACGCTGGAGATGATAAGGCGAGTGCTTCGTAACAGGGAAGCGCTCCAGGCAACACTGTCTTAGCAGAAGCACCGCCTGGCCCTCTCGACGAGCGCCGACTACGAGAGACTGTCCAGCCTGGAAGCAGTGTTGGAGCCTTGCAGGTATGCTCCACGTAAAAGCCACGCGGACCAGCGGGTTGTTAACCAAGGCTCTGCTTCTGTCTGCCTCTAGGTACGTCACTGAGCTCCTCGGTGGAGAAAGGTACGTCTCCTGCTCTGTGGCACTTCCCACCCTGTGCCACCTTCAGCGCACCATGGAAATCTCGGACGATGATCCCGCCTACATCGGCCGGTTCAAAGCTGCCTTCCTTAAGGACCTGACCGAGCGGATGGAGAACTTGAACCTGGAGTGGCTCAAGGTTCTTAGAAACTGACTAGTGCATCCATTGAAGATGCGTACTTTTCCTCATTTAACAACCCCCATGCTCAACCAAAATGTATAAAAATGTAAATAATACATATATTTATATAATCCATATACATATCCACAAATTCTCCCCACTGCTGTAAAGTTCTGTGTCTGTGATATATTGTACTGTAAATTTTGAAAGATTTTTTTAATGCGTGTTGCACTGAATGGAAGTTGCTATAATTTCACTGTACATTTATATGACTCACATCGTATTTGTGCACTGTGACAATAAAAGGCTATTCTATTCTATTCTATTTCTCGTTTATTCACCCAAGGTTGCGACGGCTTTGAACCCACGTTTCAAAGACCTAAGATGCCTGACCCGGGCAGAGAGGAAGCCAGTGTGGGCGAGGCTAAGAGAGCTGGTGAAGGAGGAAGAACCGGCTCTGTCAACTCCCGTGGAGGAGATCCCAGAGTCTAAGCACAAATTAGCCTTGCTGCTCACACGGTCAGACTTGGACTCTGAGTCAGAAGACATCCCGAAAGACAATACTCTGGAGCGATACCGTCTAGAGCTTGCTGCCCATCTGGATCAGTGTCCTCTGAAATGGTGGCTTTCAAACGCGGCCACATTTCGTCGCGTGGCTGCAGTCGCCCGCAAATACCTCGGGACTCCTGCCACAAACGTCCCGTGCAAGAGACTTTTTTCTCTGGCGGGCCATATTGTGCAGAGTAGGAGAGCCAATTTGTCACGGGAAAACGTGAACAGACTGGTCTGCCTGAGTGACTGGTGGAAGGGCTCAAAGTGACTGTTTGACAATAATAAAACAGTTTTTTTTATATAAATCAGTGTGCAAAAAGTACGAGATTTTGTCCGTCATTCATTCCTTTAAAAAATGTAATTCAGTATAGATTGATGAAGATAAATTCTGAGAGAACAGTGAGATTAATCTAGATCAAGACTTTTGATCTTTGCCCATCCCTAATATATATATGTGGGTGTGTGTGTTTTTTTTATTATTATTATTATAATATTTCCAGCTATATTTAGACTGGGGGCAGGTACAACACAATGTTGAGCCTGTCACGCTCTGTTTATCCTACGCCGCGTAAAGACCATCGGAGCGAAGGATTATTATCCTGTTTATCAGACCAAGCGTTTTGATTGTGTCTGTTCCTTTTTTACTTTTTGCCCGTGTTCTTCAATTTCGACTGTTGTGACTTTTTCTGCGACTACACATTGGACCCGTTTGTTAGCGATAAGCTAAGCTAACCGGTCGTGGTTTGTAGTTTATGTCTGTTGTAATATTAATGATTGTATTTAGTTTAATCTTAATTCTTCCAATGTCAATTTTCCCCCCTTAAATGTCGCGACGTGGCGAATGTTTCTTAATTTCTGTCATTGAGCCAATAAAAGCTTATACTGTACGCACGTCTGCCTACGTCATTATTTAAAGACACACACACGCGGCGCTGCATAAAGACGAAGTGTTTCCGTTTATTTGTGATTGTTCCTGAGATAAAATACAGAAAAATGGGTGCGTATATTTGAAATTGGCCATTATAAGCACCCCCCAAGTTTTTGAGCGTCGGAAATTTGAAAAAAAAAAAAAGGGAAATTAGGGTGCTTATATTCACGTGAACACGATATGTAAAAATGGAACGTGTGTGTTTGTTTGATTTCAGAGCAATACTGAAGATCTTCAGAAGGATTGGAACTACCTGCCAGTGCCATAAAATCTACAGGATCATTTAAAAACCTGCCTTTCAAGCGTCACGATATATGATCGCAAGGACGGAAATCAAGACGAACACAGTAAACGCTGTAGCCTATTTATACTTCGCTTTTTATCGTGTCATCTACTTTCCTAGTCATTTACAGTATACGTTTTTTTTTTTACGTTATTCCTTCTAACAAAGTTGCATTTTTTTTTTTAGCTTTTATCCTTTTTGGGAGGAGTTTGTTATAGATATATGTCTGTAACTTACACTTTTTGAGAAAACACATTATTGTTTCTGTTTTTAAACAAATTCTCTCATTCCTAAAATAAACAATGACACACACACACGCATCCAGCTGTGACACTCTCTCGCTGTAGGAGGTCGATGATCACAGCTCACACGCCCTTGTTGAGCGACCTTTTGCAGAGTCACTCTGCAAACGGAGCGTCTCGCAGACTTATTTTAAGCAAAAGCAATTAAAATGACACACAACGCGAGGATTCCATAATGCTTGACGATATTTGACTGTTGGTTTTTTTTGTCTTTCAATTTTTTTTTAACTAGCACATTTATAGTAAATGAAATTAAGGAATAAAAAGAACAGTCAATGCACCCACTAGATGGCAGACTTTCATTCCTTAACAGGGTTTGTTCAAACTCGTCACTGATTAGCCAGAAATGACGTCATGGACAGCCAGAGCATTAAACAAAAAAAAAGCGCATTGCCCCCCTCCCCCATTAAACACATAATGCGAATATGTGTGTATGATTCATTGATTTTGTAAATGTGTTGATTATGCAGATTTTAAATGGTTTAATTATTTCAATGCCATGATTGTGCTTCTAGGTAAAAAAAATAGTTTTGCATTAGCACTAAGAATACATGCAGCTCACACACACTCGTTGATTTCATGTGAAATCTACCAATGTTTCACTATGTGTGTGTGTGTAGCTGCTGGCTCATTCTTATTCCGTTTGTTTCTTTCATCCCTACATTTATAATATGTATGATTGTCGACACGTGTGGCATTTCATGTCTGTATTGATGTGGTTCATTTTTAAGGATTCAGATTAGGGCCAAAAATATCAAACATAAATTTCTAATAAACGAACGAAAATGCTTCACATTTACATTTTTTTTGTTTTTTTATTATTATTATTATTATTATTATGTTTCGCTTTCAATTACGTTTGGTTTTTAATTTTTTGCTTGCAACCTTCATGTTTTCAATTAAAATCAATACAATAAAATCTTCTTCTTCTTCTAATTATTATTATTATTCATTAAAAATAATGATAAAATGTTTAGTTTGTTTTAAAAACTCAGTGCTAACTAGAATTTATTGTAAAACACAGTACAAACGGATTTACCAAATTTATCGTTGTAGAATTTACCATTAAACCATAAATGTTAAAGCGTGGGTTGATAAAGGTGGCACGTTGCAGTGAGCCATCCTTGACCAGCTGAATAAATTAAAGGGACATTTCTTGACATTCAGAAGCATTTAGGTGAACAAAAGCATCTGTGGTCCTGCCTTATCGAACACACAGATGCTTTCGGGTATGAGCGCCACTCCAGTCTATTCCAGTTCCTTTCCTTATATGGTGTGTCAGCGTTCTGGCTCTGATAAGCCTTATCAAGCACTCTGACGTGTCTGTATTAAAGCCTGAGCGTGGCTGAGCGGAACACTTGTCCACAGCTTCACATCATGGCACCAAAGAAGGTCGAGCCAAAGAAGCCGGAGGCCAAAAAAGCTGAGCCGAAGAAAGAAGAGACCACGACTCCGGCCCCGGCCCCGGCCCCGGCTCCTGAAACACCGCCAGACGTGAAGAGTCTCCCGCTGGAGTTCACAGCTGACCAGATGGAGGAGTTTAGGGACGCCTTCACCCTGTTTGATGAAACGCCAACGGGCGAGATGAAGATTCGCTACGCCCAGTGCGGAGACGTGATGAGGGCACTGGGCCACAATCCCACCAATGCGGACGTGCTGAGCGTCCTGGGGAAGCCCAAAGCTGAGGAGATGAACGCCAAGCACTTGGACTTTGAGACCTTCCTTCCAATGCTGCAGCACATTTCGAGGGCCAAAGACCAGGGGACCTTCGAGGACTTCGTGGAGGGCCTGAGAGTCTTCGACAAGGAAGGGAATGGAACCGTGATGGGAGCTGAGCTGCGTCACGTCTTGGCAACTCTCGGGGAGAAAATGACAGAAGATGAGGTGGACCGCCTGATGGTGGGACAAGAAGACGCCAACGGCTGCATTAACTACTCGTCCTTCATCAAACACATCCTCTCCGGCTGAACCCAAGCTGAAAAGATTGCCGAACGAAAGCAGATCTCTCAATTGCGACTGTCAAAACATTGGAAAGCGAATATGTCTTGTGTGTGTGTGTTGGACAGAGTCGAATAAAAATCAGCCAAGTGTTGTTTGACCTGAGTGTTTTCTCTTTTTGAGACTCGTTTTGTGTTAATTTAGTTTACTACATTGTCTTTGTCAACGACACTTTTTCCCCTTACGAAAACTAAACGAGACCTATTTAAAAACTATATAAAAACTCCTGTGTAACGTATAAAAAGTAAACGAAAACGCCTTTGGTGACGACGTCCAATCATAATCTGAGCTTGTGGAGAATGGTGGGTGAAAAGGCAAAGATAACAGGATATATTCAGTGGTGCACGAAAACACAAAAAACATAATGAGCTGGTGAGGATAGAAGCACTAGTGTTTTCAAACTGATTTGTTTTACACTCAACCTTACAAACACTATCTGTACGCTGTGTGGGGCAACAATCACGGGCAGAAATACAACACACCTTTCTCATTTATGAGAATAACTTGTGAACATAACAATAAGTTCAAGAAAAATGAATGTTTTTCTAAATAAGAACTTCGTGTATATTTTATCATCAACGAAACAAAGGCAAAGAGGCTGTAACATCACTGGCCAAAGAGCCTTCACTGAGCTTCCTGGTGAACGGGGGGTAATATTACTCTTTGTGCGGCAATCAGAGCGTCTTGTTCATCAGCATGCTGAACCTATGCAAGTTCAGCTTCTTGCCCAAGGTGGAACAAGCACTTGGTTGCAGAACCAGCTCTAGTGGGGATTCGAACCTGCGACCTTTCGGACACAAGTCCATGTCTCCTACCACTGGACCATTTATGGGATTATGGGAGATATTATTTACATATCTCCCAGAACGAACAAATTCAGAGTGGTTCGTCACCAACAGTAACCGCTTTTTACAGTTTTTTCTGATTGCCTAGGCACATTTTTTGTAACTATTGGCTATTTTTGCAAAACTCTACACACAAATAACAAAATCTTTCACCCAGTTATAAAAACATTGTAATTCTCTTGCAAAAGCAATCATAGCTAGATTAACTCTTCACACATTCGTAAAAATTGTGTTTTTGTGTCAAACAGTACACACAGGCCATCATCTACTAAGCACACAATGCAACAACTGCACACTGATGGTAAAAATACAAAACACATCTGGCTTTTGATTTCTGTCTTTATGTCAATTTTAGGTCATAATTTTGTCAAATAAAAATTATTTTAGGTCATAATTTTGTTAAAATAGTGTCATGTAAACATACAAGGATCCAAACTTCAAGTATTGGTGTTTATTCACACTCATCAAAACCAAGAGAAAGTCTGAACACAACATGGTAATTTCACAAAAAAAGGGAAAAAAACACAATCAGCCTACATCATGTCATCTTTCTTGTCCGGCCACAAAATTGTGATATCCTTCAATCTAAGTCACCGGGAAAATATCTCCTTGAATGCCTGGTCAATATCTCCACATGCCTCCTCCATTGCCTGTGAAAGGGCTTCCTGCTGATGAGGATGACGGCAGTACATTTTCTAGCACCAGGGAGAGAAGAACTCCTGGATGGGATTGGAGGAGTGGAGAGTACGGTGGGAGGTTGAGTGTCATGGAGGATGGGTGGTCTGTAAACCAGTTGTGGACCACAGCAGCTCTATAGAAGCTTACATTGTCCCACATGATGACATGTCAGGTATGTTCTGGTCTCTGAACACTGAGTGTGTCATGTAAGGTGTCAGTGTTGTCTGGGCCTATGGTTGCATGATGGTGAACAACACCATTTTGGCTTATAGCTGCACACATTGTTAGGTTACCACCACGATGTCCTGGGACATTGATGATGGCACGGTGTCCAATAATGTTCCTGCCACGTCTTTTGGTTTTACTCAGGTTGTAATCGGCCTCATCTACAAAAAGTAGATTTCGAAATGTCCTACCGATGCTTGCCACACTGTAGCGGCTCAAATTGGTCTGAACCTGTTGGCCAGCTTCCCTGAGGGTCATCCCACTATAGTAGCACGGATGTAATCAGATATTCTATTTTTTACTCTTCTTACCCGTCCTCTTTCCCCTCCTCTGCCTCTTTTTGCTCCTCTTGTCCTCTTCCACTATCTTCCTCTAACCCTCTCACTTCTTCAACCTCCACGTCCTCTCCCTCGGCCTCCTCTGATTCTCACTCTTACTGCTCCCTCTATTGTACTCCACATAGACAGCTTACCTGTGGCTTTTGTATAGCGCTTAGGCTGATTGCAAAGTGAACTAATAATCTAAAACAGTTTTCACATGTGAAAGTGTGCCAGAAAGTTGACCAAATAGTGTTAATGACAGCAATACATGTGTATAATTTAGCTAGGAGTGTGTTGGAAATTTGGTAATTGAGTGTAAGCAGTGAATTGTATTTAAAGTTCTGCAAAAAGAGTGTTGTGCCGTGAATGTGTGTGTGACAAAATTGCAAACTAAGTGCAAAGCAGTGTTTGTGCTTTTAGATTTGCTAACTCTGTGAGTGGTTTTGCTTCAAGCATTAATAGTTTTAGAAATTGTGCTACAAGAGTCACAATTTGGGTTTAAGCAATCAGAAAAAACTGTAAACGTCTGTCAGCCACCCTACTCCCCTTTCCTGAACCATATAGAGGAGTTCGTCTCATCGTGGAGATGGAAGGTTTATGACAGAAAACCATACACTAGAGAGAACCTCCTAAGGGCAATGGAGCTGGCCAGTGATGACATCCCAGTGTGTGTGTGGTGTGAATAACGTAAATAAAAGGACATCACACCCTGATCATGTTTTCAAGAGTACTGCTGTGCGCATAAATTCTGTTTTTGCTTTGAGTTGTTACAGTAGTGTACATGCAGTATTTTCTATTGATATATACTCCTCATGTCAAACTCAAAAATCGAAATGCCTAATACTCTGCAGAAAGATTTCTAACTTTCCATCACTGCAAAATTTCCACAAATATGCATTGGCGGTTATGAATCAAGGAATCTTCTCACCAACCGAGAATTGTGTTTTCAGTTGTTTTGCTGTTGTGCGCAATGATGTGAATTGTGTTTACAGTTTTGAAAGCTTGAGCTGCTCTTTTGGTGCGAAGATTTGAGTTTTGAAGTGAGAAGGTGTAGTTGTGTTAATGTAGCTTTAGAAACGGGTGTTGTGTTTAGACATTGGGCAACATGCAGGGAACATTTGTGAAATGTGTTTTAGCATTTGAACTTACATGAAGAATGTTCTTTTAGAGGTTTGATGAATCCATTGCATCATTGCAGGTGTAGAGATTTTAGGAAATGGCTGATGAAGTTACAAAGGTGATTTCTGAAGTCTATAAGGAGGTCAATATGTAGAATATATTCACTACGGTCCCATTCGCATTTCTTCCAAATCATGGCATGCCCTTTGGTAGATGACGTTGTGGACGAAGAAAGAGTCTGGGACAGGTCAGACCCATTGGCCTTCTGACCTCTCCCTGACTGAGAGGTGTAGATTCTCAAGTGGCGGCATCCGACATCAATGTAGACAGCTGGGCTCAAAGATCCAACACAGAAAGAAGATCCAATACGGAGCCACGCTCTCACTGTCCCACAGATGGTCTGTGTAGCACTGCGCTTCTTAGCAAATTCAAATTTTAATTGTCTTATACACAATATACATGGTACAACATGCAATGAAATGTATTTTGACCATCGTCCAGCATTTAAACATGGGGTGGCGGGGGGTGCATATGAGAAAGAGATACAATAAAAAGATAAAATAAAGAGATAAAAATACAAATAAAATACAAAATAGATAGATAAAGGTAACATGTGAATTAAAACAATGAAAAACTATGAAGATGAAAAAGATAGAAAAAAAAAATACAATAAAATGAGCAAAATACAAAAAAGTGACTCAAGTGATCCATGTAAAGTAAAGATGTTTAAAAGTGTCTAATTACCAGCTGAAACCGTGTGTACGGTACAGTGACTAAAGTGCTAGCGCAAGTCAGCGTGACTTTATTCAAGTGGCATGTTTCTTTATTCGGTTGGAGATGCTGAATACCTGAATAAAGCCACTATTTGCCAAACAAAAATAAATGTGTGTTTAGCACTGCTGCACAATATTGTCAGCCTGAGAAAAGAAAGGGATCCCAGAGTTGCTTTGAACATTGACTGGGACAATGCTGCCATCTTCCCAGATGACATGAATGGCCGACTGATCAGGAAACAATACAGAGCTAATTATTTAGTAATTTCTTTTTGCTATAACATTCTTTAAAAAAACAATGTATATTACTTCCATGTGTGCATGCATTTATTGAAAATGTCATTACTGTATCCTCCCAAAACGTAGCTCCATTATACTGGATCAATAACTACGTATATAGTGTATTGGACATTCATGAAAAAGGAGGGAGACCACAGTGTTGGTGGACATTGTTTATTCATGGTTCATCACTAGTCAGCTTGGAGCTTTTGGAAAACACAAACCATGATTAATACATTGTTCAGTCATGGAAAGAAACTCATAAAGAGTTAATTTTTTTTTTTTTTTTAAATAAAGTATAGGGCGGCACGGTGGCGCAGTGGTTAGCGCTGCCGCCTCACAGCAAGATGGTTCCGTTTGACACTTGAGGTGTGAGTTCAAGGCCGGCCAGGGCCATTCTGTGTGGAGTTTGCATGTTCTCCCCGTGCTTGTGTGGGTTTCCTCGGTGTTCTCCGGTTTCCCCCACAGTCCAAAAACATGTGCTTCAGGCTAATTGGAATTGGAAAATTGACCACATAGGTATGAGTGAGTGTGTGAATGTGTTTGTCTGTGTGTCCCGCTCTGCGAATGGTTGGTATCTTTGTGTATCCTGCCTCCGGCCCTAAGACGCTGAGATAGGCGCCAGCTCCCCGCGACCCTGTAAAGGAATAAGCGGTAGAAGATGAATGAAATAAAGTGTTTTAAGTATTGATTCGGGGGCTGAATATTTATGCACACTGCACTTTTTAGTTTTGTTAAGAACTCATCTATAATTTTCATCTATCTCATCTATCAAAGTATGCCACTTTGTCTTGGTTTTTCATAAAACATTTTTGTTAAACTATTAACTTTAAATACTAATATTAATAAACTTTTAAATACTTTTGCAAGCCACTGTATGTAAAGATGCAAGATGTTCTTGTAATATTGACTTGCGGCCAGGTTCTTTTTTGGCCAGACAAGCTTGTTCTTTAATAAGGAGGGGAGAATTTAAATAAATGACAAAATTATGCACGACACCAAATAATTACATTAAGTAGATCTGGTTATTTGGACTACTTATGCATTTAATCGGTCATGAGGAGGTAATTCCATGGTCTGTTAAAGTTTGCCGTGAACGAGCACGTATCCCAACTATCTACACCTGGCTTGACATAGCGGCAAGTTGTTATCCTAGCTTAGCAACCGACTAACCCAGAATGAGCTGACGAAGTTATGTTAAGCCAGGCTTCTTCTGAAATCCTGGATTCTACTTTTGTGCAACAGCCCCCTGCTCTCAATATAATACTTAACAATGTACCAAAATGTAATAACAATAACAAAAATGTATACTCTTTCTTCTCCATGCCTCATCGCTGACTCCTGTTGTGCGAGCGCTTGTATGTGACCAAACGCAAAGAGGACACATTCACACAGTCTCATCAATGGACAATTTTCCAGCATGTTTTTGACATGACAGACCCTGAGCAAACCCTCGCAAGCTCGAGGAGAACATAACCAGAACCCTAACTGGAGATTCGTTTTGCACTTTGTCGATTTAACGGTGGATTGAAGATTACCAACATTTTTACTGGACTTTTGATCTACTGTTGAAAACCGTACCCCAGGTAAGTCCCAGAACTCTGGTGGTCGGTGGACGGCTTTGATGAGAACAGATAATGTCCTTATCTCATCTCACATAACCCCAGACAAACCCAAAATAGAAAAAAGGACTTGTCGGCCATATTGAATGTCCCGTTCTGTTTGCTTTCTGGGTGGCCGTCGTCTACAGACTCCCGTTTGTTTTTGTCAAGCGGTTTGGATCAAACCGTCTTTCGTTTTGACAAGCAAATGTGAGACCCTCCAGCGCTGGATCTGGATCCTCTTTGTCCGTCAGCAGCCTCAGAAGAAAGTTTGCAAACATCTTCGATTGTTTGCCTTGGCTCCACTAACTTGGTCTTTTTTAGAGACGGATGCTTCTTTTAGAGACCTGTTGTTTTTCTGCACTCTTTCAAGACCACGAACAGAGAGCGCTATCCCACTCGAGCACGGATCCAAAGACAACGTCTACACAGCCAACCGCTCTTTTTGAACATGCTTGCCGATGTAGGTTCACACTGGGACGTACGAGTGGCAGACGGTGTCGAAACTCTAGCCGAGTCTGGGGGCCAAGGACACTTGGCTCGCGATAAAAGAAGGGTGGCTTTAACTGCTTCGCCGGCGCTTTTGTATTATCTCAAACGACAGTTTATTATTTGTGGACGTCCAGACTTGTTTTACTCCTTTAGTCTGGAGAACAGCACTCCCTGAGGCGAGGCTTTCTCCTGAGATGTCCTGAAAGAGAGGAGTGGGCTTACATTCAGGTCAGTGCAAATATCGTGGAAATGTCAAAGATCTAAACGAGGCGATGAGCAAGATGCAAGATGAGCAAGATGAAATCTATGTGTCTGTCTCTCTGTGCATCCATCCATCTTGTCTGTCCATTCATCCGTGTTTTCTTCATCAGTCCATCTCTCTGTGTGTCACTACGGCCAACTTTTATCTGTCCGTCCATTCGTCCGTGCCTCTGTCCATCAATTTATCTGTATTTCTGTCTGTCTGTCTGTCTGTCTGTCCATTCGTCCATCAGCCCATCTGTCTGTCTGTCCACTTATTTGTGTGCCTGTCTGTCTCTCTGTCCATCCACTTGTCTGTGTGTCTCTGTCCATCTTCTCTCTCTCCATCCATTCGTCCCTGCCTCTGTCTATCCTTCGATCCTTAAGTCCATCTGTCTGTCTATCCATCTTTCTGCGTATGTCTGTCTCTCTGTTCATCCACCTGTCTGAGTGTCTCTGTCCATCTTCTCTCTCTCCATCCATTCGTCCCTGCCTCTGTCTATCCTTCGATCCATAAGTCCATCTATCTGTCTATCTATCTATCCATCCATCCATCCATCCATCCATCCATCCATCCATCTCTGTGTTTGTCTGTTTCTGTCTATCCACCAGTCTGAGTGTCTCTCTGTCCATCTTCTGTCCGTCCAAATATCCCAGCCTCTGTCTGTTCGCCGATCCATCTGTATGTCTGTCTGTCTTCTTCATCTATGTTTCCTTCATCAGTCCATCTGTCTGTCTATCCATCTTTTTCTGTCTGTCTCTCCACCTTTTTGAGTGTATCTGTGTCTAATTTGTGTGCGCTTTGAGATTCATGTTAAATAATTTGTGTTAAATCTGTGAAAATGCTCAGAACTTGAACTTAATTTCCGTCCATTCGCCCCTGCCTCTGTCTGTCCGTCCGTCGATCCAACGATATGTCTGTCTGTCTGTTCATCTTTTCTTCATCAGTCCATCTGTCTGTCTATCTCTGTCTGTCTTTGTCTTTCCACCTGTCTGTGTGTCTCTGTCCATTTGTTCGTCTATTTTTCTCTGCCTCTGTCTGTCGATCCATCTATATGTATGACGAGTCTGTCGGCTCGTCACCATCATCTTCGTTGTCTTTGTTTTGCGTGTCACTCACGGACTACAACCCTCATCATTCCTAGTGCACTATGTTCCCTTGTTTGTGTCTGTGGATGTAGTGACGTGATTTGTCGAGTTCACCTGTTGATCGTTTGTACCTCGTTTGCGTGTGTATTTAAGTCTCACCTGTCTCATTGTTCCGTGTCGGTCAATGTCATTACTCCCGAGTGTTTATGTTTCTGAGTATCTGTTCCCAGTAGTCCCGAGTTGGTGTGTTTATGTTTGTGCGTATTAGTAAAATCACGTTTCTTTGTTCACCATGATCTCCGGCTCCTGTCTGCACCGCAGAAGCGTGACAATATGTCTGTCTGTCCATCTCTCTGTCCGTCCATTTACCCTTGCCTTGACTGTTCATAGATTTATCTGTTTGTCTATTTGTCTATTCATTAATTTATTCATCCATTTTTCCTCTATGTCCATTCATTTCTGCCTTGGTCTGCCCATCCAGCAGTCCGTCCATTTCCTCCATCAGTCCTCTATCTGCCTGTTCATCCATCCTTTAATTTGTCCATTTTGTGAACAGCTTTTCCATTTTTTCACAAACTGGACAATGACGTTTGCTTGCTTCACCCTAGAGGAGCTAGAAGTTAGAGGGCAGAATGAATTAAAAATAAATTAATGTGAGGAATTTGTAATATTTTTGACTTATAGTATTAATAACCCGTTAAAAGAANGTGTGAGAGAGAAAGAAAGAAAAAGAGAGCATGATTAAGAGTGTGTGTATGTGTGTGTGTGTGTGTGAGAGAGAGAGAGAGAGAGAGAGGCAGAGATAGAGTGAGAGAGAAAGAGAGTGTGAGAGAAAGAAAGAGAGAGTGTGATTAAGAGAGGATATGTGAGAAAGGGAGAGCAAGTGTGTGTGTTTTGGAGAACACCTTAATCAGAAGCACAGAGGCATTTCAGTGGACCCGACCTTAACTCTGCATTGAAGGGAGGAGGTGGTCCAGGGGGGTGGTCTGCTCAGATATTACATCATCGGCAGGAGTCGTGGGTTGTGCCGGATCAACAAATGTTCTTACGCTTGACCATGCGAGAACTAATCTTCTTTCAGATCGAACCAATGTTACTTATCCCAAAATAGCACATTTATACGTTATTTGAAATTCCCTACGGACTTTATGTAGATTCGGTGTTGCTGTGGCATAGGTTGTCACTAGGGGGCACTGTTGCTTAAAGACGTTGCACTATAGCGTCCGAATATTTGAAAGTGTCAGAATTCACACATTCAGAATCAGAACACCATTATCGTCTGAGTATTTATCCGTTTGTAATGGACCAACAGCTTTACGTTACTGCACCAGAAAGACGACGACTGCGCTCGTTATTTAGTGCGCATGTATATTTCGGGTTTCACATTAATCACATTAGTTAGCACAGAATTATACGTTTTTAAACGGAACATTCTATCATTATTTTCATTAATAAAAATAATAACAACAACTATGATAATAATGATAATACATTTTATTTATTTGTATCTCTACACATACACAGTTTCATAATACAGTATTTAGATTTGAAGAAACAAAAATGTCTACTATTATTCTGAAATGACTGCCACCACATTAGTTTAGCAATATTGTGCTAAATAATGCTTTAATTACACTTTTATTGTATACTCATATTAAAACAGCTGTGAATGACATTTCATTCACACTTCCTGGTCAAGCAGCTCCTAATCACATTCTCACTAGCCAATCAGAGTAAACTCAGAGTAAACGCCCACTTGTAAAGCTAGTGCCAGAAGTCCAAGTAAAAATAAAAAAGAAACAAACGAAAAAGCCCGAAGCGAAAAAAAGCTTCAAATGAAAAGGTGAAGCTTCTCCTGTGGGGGCGTGGCCAGCATGTTCTCTGACTTTATGCACAATGACGTTGTCACGGGAACCTGCCTGATTCCATTAAGATCTCTCCCAGTCCGGTTTCTCCTTGGCCACTGTGTTCAATCCCTAGAAAGATCGGTCCGGCAGGTCAAAGGTCACTACTTTACCATCTATAATAATCTCTGCAGATGATAGTTGTGCTTTACGCCTGCATTAAGGTCATTTGATTGTTTCATCTCCACGTGGTCAAAACTACAGAATAATCGACCTGATTCAATAACTGAGGGGAATTTTACGTAATAAATGTAATTATTTACTTTTAATAAATCATCAACTTCGTCTCTGATACTTTGCCCCTGATGAAAACGAAGCGAGAACTAAATAAATACTCCCGTTCAGGAACGAAAACGTTAACTACATTTATTGACACTTTCATCAACGAGTAAAAACTGAACAAAAATGCATTTATTTGGATTGAAAGAAAAGCTCATAAAAATAAGTTCAAGAAAAATAAATGTTTTTCCAAATAAGTAAGATCTTATATATATTATATATCTTAATTTTTACATGTTCATAGTTAGCTACGTATTCAGATTTCTTAGATAGAGCAGCTATAGTAAACATTTAGAATATATAGAACCTATATATTCGATTACTAAATCTATACTGTAATTTACATGTTGTGGTATTTGGTCAACTAAAATTAGACTAAAACTTAAAAAAAAAAACAAGATGACAAATTTGGGACTAAAACTAAATAAAAATCTTTGACACAAGTTCAGGAGCAATGGACCACATACAAACCAATAACTGTCATGATTGGTTCTGTCCGTCACCGTTCCCGGCTCCGCCCCTTGACCTCATTCCCACACTTACAGCTGGAGGCGATCCAATTGCTACCAGTATAAAGGTGTGCCGGGTTATCTGTCCCGCGTCTGGCAACGTCATTGCTACCCGCAGACTCTGTTACTCTGTTCCCTTGGACTATTTGTTCCACGTTTCCTCGTTTTCCTGTTCCTGTGTTCCCGAGTGTTTTCCTGGTTGTGGATGTGTCCGAGTTCCCGAGTGTGTAACATCGTGTTAATTGTTTCTATGTCCAGTGTCAGTATCTTGTCCTGTTATTTGGCTACCCATCTGTCATTAAACCCACTGTGCACTTACCTTGTGTTTGTGTTTCGTTGTCACTCACGCTCCCCCTCGGCTTACCGAGAGCGTGAGTGTGACAATAACGTATTGAAATGATATGTGTTTATACGTCTCAACCAACCACAATCAATTTTACTGTAACCAGATGGCACCACTAATCTGGACATTTTTTTCAAGATATATTATATACCGGTATGTATTTTTTTTTATCATATAATGAGTAAAAAGTACTGATATTTGCATAAAAATGTAAGGAGTAGATTAAAAACAAGCAAAAAAAAAATGCTACTCTTGCTACTTGTGATTGATTGATTGCATGATTGATTGATTTATGTTATGAAATAACAAGTAATAATAAGTCAGTGAGTTTGTCAATACTTGAGTAAAGTACAGATACTTGCTGAAAGAATTACTCCATCACATGTTGCATGTCATCGTTTCCAAGACGACTTGAGTACAAGTCATAAAGCATTCAATTTTAAAATAATTTACTAAGTGTGTTAAATGTATAAATTGAATATAGGCTCAAAAACACCAAGAAATGTGAAAAACACAAAACTATTCATGAGGTTTTATTTCCTTATATAGAAATGAAATTTAAAAGGAAAGGAAAGGAAAAAGGAAAGTGAGGTGACGGCAATATGGCCACTAGGGACCACACTGAATTGGTGCTCTGCATTTAACCCAACCGTGAAAGTGCACATACACACAGTGAAGTGAACACACACAACCCGGAGCAGTGGGCAGCATAAGCCGTGGCGCCCGGGGGGCAAGTGGGGTGCAGTGTCTTGCCCAAGGACACTTCATTGCAGAACTAGTGGTAGAGGGGATTCGAACCTGCAACCTCTCGGACACGAGTCCATGTCCCCTACCACTGGACCACAACTCCCCAAAGTTGTGCTTTTTAACTCCTCAATGTTTCAAAATGGCAGAACAATGTAAAAAAAAACACAAAGTCAAAAACTCAGACTCAGTCAAACTCAATTGTGCATAGAAGTGCAACCAAAAATTGACGTTGACGTGATTTAGCTAATAAACAGCATCCAGTACCTTCAGTATCATGCAGATGGCGATATCCACCAAAGAAACTGACCGCGAAAAATAGAAAAAGATGTCGACTTCAATCATAATGTAGTAACAGTTAAGTAATAACATATTTGTTTAAAGATATGTTTAAAAATTAGATATGTTTAAAAAATATTCAACATAAAACTATTTTGTGTTATTTATTTTATTAAAAATGAAAAAGACAAGGCAAGAACATATTTCGTTTAAAAGACACTATTTTTAAGACAGTCTTCGTGATTGTACGGTTATAAGACCTGAACACTTTGTTTAATATTTTGCATTATTTATTAGTATTTAAAAGCAGGAAAGACAAGGACACATTTCGTTTAAAAGATGGTCATGTTGATCTTGATGATTGTATGTTTATACTTTATGTGAATGAAATGTAATGTTTGAGAGCAATGCATTTTATCTTTGCAAGACTATTGGTAATAAACATAAATCAATATATCTGCTGAGGTTTTTAGTCTTAATGTTTGCCTCCCACTAGACAATTTGTAGCCCAAATTAAGCAACATTTTATTAAAAACATATTACCTGTTTTGAATCATTTTAGTCATCAGTAGTTTTACTTTTTAGATTAGTTTTTTTATATGGGAATACGTTATATTGCAAGCAATATGGTTATCACAATTTTCAGCAGCAATATCGCATATGGCATATTTTTTCAATATCGTGCAGCCCTATTTTGAACCATAGATTGTCTTTTATTGTTTGTTTTGTGAAAACACACGTATACGCATTGTTTTTTTCCGCTGTTTTTTCTGGGCGCTGTGCTGCGTGTTTCGAGCATCTCCGCGTTTGTTTTGAACACTGGTGGTGGGCGGGGCCGCAATGCATTGATTGGAAAACAAGACGTCCAATTTTGAAGCGCTGATGTCAGAGCGGAAGAGTCGGAGGTCAGCACAGAAGAGCAGAGCGCCGGGGTCACGACTCTTTAGGAACGCATTAGGGGCTATTGGAAGTGGGTGGTCTCAGGTCGGCAAATGGCTTGCAAATTAGGACACAATTTAGACGTAACCATGGAGACGACAGCACACGCTTGGTAAACACAACGAAGCAATTACGCTTTTAAACTTAAACACGGGAGGGCAACAGCAAGGTCACGGGTTCAATTGACGGGAAATGTGGGGATTGATTAGCATGAAACGGGGGGTCCTTCGAAAAACGAGAAAGGCAAATCACGGCTCACAGCAAAGAGATTTAAATTCCCGAGACAAAAGAACGGCAACAGGTCATTTGTAGAGACCGTGTGTCTACCGAGCAAGTGGAGGATGGGATTCGCCGCAACTTGGGGGGTTAAACAGAAGGAGACGGGTGATTGGGACGAGTGACTGTGGCTCTTTGATGTCTAATCATAAATACCTTGATGTCCTAGAAACAAGACGCAAACGTCGGTGCAAAACAATGGAGTGTTGCTCGGTCGTAGATGCTGTTCATTTGCTGTGTTCACCAAGCAGCTGGGATCCGAGACTAATGAACGTATTGACGTGGAACTTTCCCCAGTGGCTTTGTCGGCGACATCTCCAGAAGTGAAGCGAGATCATTGATTGACCTCTGTTGGAATGGATAAGCTATGATCTCTAGATCCGCTCACACGCATCTGCCAGACATTGTTTATACGGCCGCGGATTTGCGTTTTCCTATTGGAAGTGGATTTGCGCTATTACACTGATATTTGTTTGTGCGATCATATCTGGAGCATGTTTATTGTTGACGCAGTAAGGCAACTAGAGCAGCGAAGGATTACGCTGATCGCTTCATTGTCGGCTGAAATGGGTTCAAGTTTTGTGACAGACAGTTTACGACTAGGTGAATGATGCTGGTGTAAAAGAGCAATGGGCGGCTCCTCGGCAGCTTTTAACTCTGAATTCGAAATTTAACATGTCTAATATTGGGTCTAACACTGGACTGATATGGTCATACTTTTTTTTGTTCTGGTGAAGCTAGAAAGACACTCCTTAACTACAAACTGAAAAACATTGTTGGTTGTCTGTAGATTGTCATAACTTACTACTGTAGATATTGTCATGTTTTTAAATTTGCTTTGTAAATGAAATAAGGAGAGAGACACAACAATCAAATCAGCTTCCGGAGCCTGCGTCACACGTCAGAGCTGCAAATTTTCTTTTCCTGGTCGGTCGTTTCTGCCGCTCACTTGTTATGGTCATTGTCAAACAGTGCTGTTAAAAGTGGTCACATTCATTACTCAGGTAGAAGTATATTAAATACTTCTCTGAAAGTAAAGTTCTCAGCAAGTAAAACTCAGCATTTTTACACAAGTTGAAAATTTTTAATACAAAAATACTGCTTTGAAGGATTTTTCTTTTTTTAAACACAAAACTGGTTTTTATTCAACTAAAAGTGATGCAAGAAAACAATATGCCTGGGAAAAAATGCTGAATATGGCTATACTAAATTGAGATGTATAATATAATTACATTGAGATTAGAATCAATTTTTGATTCTAATAATGCATTTTATTACAATGCAAACACATTAAAGAAGAATATATATGCACACTGTTTCCATCCATCCATTCTCTTACGCATATCCGGGACTGGGTCGCGGGGGCAGCAGCCTTAGGAGGGATGCCTAGACTTCCATCTCCTTCGCCACCTCCTCTAGCTCCTCCAGGGGGACACCGAGGCGTTCCCAGGCCAGCTTTGAGACATAGTCTTGCCAACGTGTCCTGGGTCTTCCTCTAGGTCTCCTCTTGATGGGAAATGCTCGGAACATCTCCCCTTGGAAACGCTCCAAGGGCATCCGAAATAGATGCCCTAGCCACCTCAGCTGACTCCTCTCAATGTGGAGGAGAAGCGGCTCTACTCGGAGTTCCTCCCGGGTGACAGAGCTCCTCACCCTATCGATTAGAGTGCGCCCTGCCACTCTCATTTCTAGGAATCTCATTTCAGCCGCTTGTATCCGTGACCTTGTCCTTTCGGTCATGACCCAAAGCTCATGACCATAGGTGAGGGTTGGAACGGTAAATTGACCGGTAAATAGAGAGCTTTGCCTTTTGGCTCAGTTCTTTTTTCACCACGACAGACCGTACATCGACCTCAATACAGCTGCTGATGCACCGATCCATCTGTCAATCTCACAATCCTTTTTACCCTTACTCGTGAACAAGACCTCAAGATACTTGAACTCCTCCACTTGAGGCAGGATCTTCTCTCCTACCCGTAAAGAGCAACCCACCATTTTCCGGTCGAGGATCATGGCCTCAGATTTTCAGGTGCTGATCTTCATCCCAGCCATTTCACATTCAGCTGCAAGCCGCCCCAGTGCATATTGTAGGTCCTGGTCTGTGGAGGCCAGCAAGACCACATCATCCGCAAAAAGCAGAGACGAAATTCTGTGGCCTCCAAACCATATCCCCTCCATCCTTTTGCTGCGCCTAGAAATCCTGTCCATAAAAAAAATGAACAGGGCCGGTGACAAAGGACAGCCCTGATGGAGCCCAACATGCACTGGGAACAGGTTTGACTTATTGCCGGCAATGCGAACCAGACTCCTACTCCGGTCATACAAAGAACGGATAGCCCTTAATAGAGGGTCCGTCACTCCATACTCCCGAAGCACCCCCCACAGGGCGCCATGAGGGACACGGTCAAACGGCTTCTCCAAGTCCACAAAACAGATGTAGACTGGATTGGCGTATTCCCATGAGCCCTCAAGCACCCTGGTAAAGGACAAAAACCGCATTGTTCCTCCTGTATCTGAGTTTCAACTATCGGCCTAATCCTCCTCTCCAGCACCATGGCATAGACTTTACCAGGGAGGCTGAGGAGTGTGATCCCTCTATGTGTGATCCACGGAGTGTAAAATATAATGACTAGTATTGGAGTTCATTGGACCACGTACCAACCAATAGAGAGTCAGAATGACACGTGTTTATTTGTTTCATCCAACCACAATGAAGTTTACTGTTACCGGATGGTGCTTTTCATCTGGATGTTAAATTTTACACATTAACGAGGCTATTTCTAAAATGTAATGAGTAGAAAGTACAGATATTTGCATAAGAATGTAAGTAGTAAAAGTCAGTTCAAGTTTATCTATATAGCGCTTTAAGTCTTGAAAAAAGAAATATGTCCATTGTTCATCTGTGTTCAAAAATTGGAAAGAGTCAAAATGCTGTAAAAAAAGATGTCAAAAGCAAGCAAAAAAAAAAATCAAATAATGACTAAATTAGCCAAAATTCTACTTATATAAAGTAACTAAGGGGTTTTACTTTGTTACTTGATACCTCTGTTGTGAATTGAAACTGTGTATTGTAAACGATTAACTTTACTTGTTTAGCCATTTTAAAATCAACTCAGTTGAAACAATTTTTTTTACAAATATTCCTAATTAAAACATGAAACATATCCAGCAACATAACAGTAAAAGCACTGTGTAAAAGCAAAGGCAAATCTGCCAATCAGCATAGGGGGAGTGGCTATTACATGATTGGCGGTGAGTCGATAAATGGCACTTAACGGCAATTTTAACAAAATGAAAAGTGGAGGGAATAAATTCACTTTTGCATTTTAAGGTCCTTCCTAGTGTCACAGTTTACATCCTCTTTTTCTTCTCTTCCATGTCACCACCGAGCAACACTCCTTCACAGCCCTGGTGCTGCCACGCACACTCCCACCGATTGGGTGATACTGTGACTTTTTGAATTTGGTTTTGAATCTTGGTGCAATTTCGCACATCCTATGAGATTGACAACCAAGACTGCAGCATTTCACACAAGTTTTTTTAATTTCCGCCCACCACATAGTGCACAACACACACTCTCTCGGATTTAGTTTGGAGCAGAGGTAAAAGTACAAATACCTTACTGTATAAATTACTCCATTATAAGTAACCAATTTCAAAAAGATTTGAGTAAAAGTCGTAAAGTATCCAATTTTAAAAGAACTTAAGTGTTTTACTTACACTTAAGTTATGCTCAAAAACACTGACAAATGTGAAACAAGATTATTTTCAAATATATAAATGAAATTTAACACCTCAATGTGTCAAAATGACAGAAAAAATTGATTGAAAAAACAAAGCATAAAGTCAGTCTCAAACAAACTAAAATGTGCAAAAAGTGTAACTGCAAATTGACGTTGACGTGATTGAGCTGATAAACAGCATCCAGTACCTTCAGCATCCTGCAGATGGCAATATCACCTCGTCAGCCTGAGAAATTAACTGCGGTAAAAAAAGACATCGACTTGTCAATCACAATGTAACGAGTAACGTTTTCTTTGAAATGCAGTGGAGTAAATATACAGATACTGTCACGATTGCGATCGTGAGTACGCGGAATTGACGGCTCGTGGGGCGTGTTTGTTTCCGAGTTTTTGAGCGTGGCTATTGCCACGGTAACGCTTGGAAACGATCAAGCGTGTGAAAGCCATAATTATGCTTCACCTGATGAAATGCATTGGATTAAGAGTATTTAAACCTCTTTCTCGCGCTCGGGTTTTGTCAGAGTCGCTTTGCCGTGAGGTTATGTCCGTGGATTGCTCTGATGGAATTTGACCATTGTTTTGATTTCTTTTCCAATAGACTCTTTTCTTGGATTTCCTTGAACCTAACGTTGGTGCACAAATCAGGACTACATTTAATTTTGTTGTGGACGCTGAGTTTTGTCCCCTAAGTTTTTCCTGGAGTTTTTGGTTGTGTTTTGGAAATAAACTTTGTCAAGCATCTTCAAGCCTCTGGACTCATTGCATGACAGATACTCAATCACAAATGTACTCAAGTAGAGAGGAAGTTACTCTTTTTTTATACTCTACACACCAAGTACAAAGTAGCCAAACAAATACTCAAGTAAAGTAACATTCTCAAAATAAATACTCATGTAAAGTCCATTGCTGTTCAAAGCCCATAGTCTGAACAACGATGGACAATGCTTTTCTTTTTTAACTGACTCTTTTTTTCTCATAATTTTTGAACACAAATAAATAAAGAGCATTTTTTTTTTCTTTAAAGACTATTTTTTCTCTAATTCGCATATTGACTTGGTGTTGGTCTCGAACTAAGAAAAACGGCATATATTTCATCTCCGCTGAATGACCCATGAACCATGTCGGGTATTATTAACATGCAACAATTCCTACTAGAACACTAATGCCCATAATCTCACAAATTGATTCTGTAGCTCAAAGAGGCTGAAGCTAGTAGACGCAACGGGAGTTGAAAGGTTAAGTTAGTCGAGAGGGTAACTGTATCTCGTTCTTCAACAGGCACAACTGTTTCCTCACACGGCCTTGTTTTGGTAGCAGAGCTGAGATCCGCCGGTCCGAGCAGAGGAAACTGTTTATTTGAGTTAGATGTCATTCCCTGGGTTCCATATGGAACTGGTATATCCTTCATTTTTATGTGGTCTGTTTGATTTTAGAAATCAGGAGCTGCCCTGCTCGGCACATGCGAAGGTTATGGTCTTTACAGTTTCCTAGAGCTACACTTTCCAGACCACATGGGGGAACTTAGTTTGTGTAAATTGGCGGCGGTCCATCACGCGGTCTTCTTAAGGTTGGGGAAACAGGCGACGTCTGTCCCGCTCTCTAAAAGAGCTGCTTGTTTGTTACCGTTGAGTTTGACCCTCGTTAATACTCGCCGCTTAAGTTCTCGTGGAGCCACTTTAAAACAACACACTCTCACTCTTCCGAAGCTGTACTTTACGTTTAGCAAATAAATACCCGACTGAACTGCTTGTGCGTCATTGTTCGCCAGACACCGTTGGTCGCGCTGTCAAAATGGAACTTGGTGAAGTGTCAATGTGCAATATGTAAAAAACAGTGGGGTCAAAGGTCGTCACACTAATTACTCCTGTAGTATAGATACTAGAGTCAAAAAAGACTTCTGTGTAAGTAAAAGTATCAACTCAACCTTTGTAAGTAAAAGTGTTTGAAGTGTAAAAGTAATTATACATGACTATATCGTGATATTAAAATGTTGCTGTAAATAGTTGGAATTCAGTGCATTTTATTACAACGCAAACGCATTAAATAACTAATTATTTTCTTGAAAGCAACTAAGTTTCCGAGTGTAAAATATGATGACTAGTGTTTTAATGATGATAAAGTCAGACTTCAGAAGCTTGTCATCAATGTGTTATTATTGTACAATGTTATTACATTGGCTGAATGCGCAGGAGCGATGGACCACGTACCAACCAATAGGGTGTCGGAATGATACGTGTTTATACGTCTCAACCAACCACAATCAAGATTTCCATAACCAGATGTCGCCATTTATCTGGATGTTTTCTTTTTTAATCGATGACAACACAGAACAAAAAGTAACCAAAATGAAATGTAAGTAAAAGTTAACAGTATGAGTAGAAGTAAAAGTATGAGTAGGCCAATGTACTTGCATTACATTGTAAAACAATTAAATCGCTGAATATCAATGTTTAATTTTATTAATTTATCTTATGGTACAAGTTTAGTTTTCCGCCTCAAAGTCATTATAGTGCTAATGCACATGATTTGCGGCATTTTTTGCAACAGTTGTATTCAAAGTGGAGAAGTTGGAGTCACTTGGCAGTTGTAAAACGAGCAGATAAGAACATTACAGTAATTTGCGAGAGACACTTCCTGTGTAGAAAACACTGTAGGGCGCTGTCAATAGCTCGAGTATCTACTTAAGCACCGACGTAGCCATTTTAAGAAACATTTAGTTAAGTTACTTAATCAGTAACTAAGTTACTTTTCAGACAAATTGTAATTACTAATTTGTAATTACTTTTTTAAAGTAACTTACCCAACACTGAGGGGAACAAGTCAATTCTCCACAGAAAGACCCCGACCAGCCTTCACCTTGAGTCTTCTAACAATGAGGCGACAACGCTACACACTGCACCATTGTTCCACCTATTGCACAACCTACAGTAGGAAGTCTTGAAAAAAGGCGAGTGAAGTGATGTACTGTTCCGTATGTGTGTATGATGCGGTGTAGGAAAGCAGGTGTGTGTGGCATTTCGAGCATCTTCTTCTCAAACCTTCAAGGTGAAATTGATGAACGTTTTGCAAGGAATTTTTCATGCTGGTCCTTTTGCTAGTCACCACATCGGTTTAAAAAAACAGAAAACACGAGCAAGGTAACAAACACTGATCCGTTGGTCACTAGGTGACTGAAATAATGTCTTACTAAAACAATGTAGATGATAAAATGCCTGTAGGCAAATAACTGCAACAAACCTACGAGTACAAGGCAATTGACACTTTTTTCAAAGTATTTTTTAACTGTTTTATTTTCTACTGGAGAAATGAATGTGACGACTTTTAAAAGCACTGCCCAGAAATGCAAATGTTGTTAAGAAAACGTTCAGAAAGTGTTGAGTAATAAGTTTAAATCCTATAAGTCTTTATATCTTATAAATCCCAAGTCAAAAATAATCTTCAGTTAATCTTACATCAGTTTCTTGTTTCCCCAATACTGCACTTTCCTGTACTACACTCCTGACAATGCAATTAAAAAAACAATACATAAAAAAATAAAAACAGTAAGATTATTTTTTTTTCACTGGCTGAATGTATTATACACCTTATTCAAAATTACATACAACATATATAATACATAATTATAATACATACAAAAGTGCATTAAAATCTTTTACATTGACCGACACGGGACATTGAGACAGGTGAGACTTAAATACAACTACAAATGAAGTACAAACGAACAACAGGTGAAACAGATGAACCATGTGACTACAAAACACGACCGGTAACACGGGAACACATGGTTTTGTGACATTAGCCCCCCCTTTCGAAAGGTGGCTCCTGACGCCAATAGTCCACCACATCGGCACCACGAGGGCTCAGGATCCGAGACTGGCCATGGAAGGCCAAACTCGAACCGGCAGACCCCACACCAGCTGGAACTCCTCCCTGCCGACCAGTTGTTGGTGCGACGGAGGACCGAGGCAATCCAGACGAAACAATGACCGGGGTGGAGCAGGAAAGCAGGAGCACTGGAGGTCGAGCCTCATTAAAATCTTTTACATTGATCGACACAAGACATTGAGACAGGTGAGACTTAAATACTATTACAAATGAAGTACAAACGAACAACAGGTGAAACAGATGAACCACGTGACTACAAAACACGACCAAAAACACAGGAACACCTTGGACAGGGGAACATGGGGAATGTAGTCCGTGGTTCTGTGACAGGTGTATTAATCGGATAATTATCGTGAGCAGCAAGTTGAAAACTATGCCACCCTCTAATAGACCGGCACCATGACGGAGGAGTTGAAAATTATACCATGGTGTTCTATTAGAGGTTTTACGCTGTGTCAAAGTTGAAAAAAAAGGGGGTGGGACTAGATAAATTGTACTTCTTTCTACTCGCTTTCAAGCATGTACTGTAACATGGAAAAGAACATAATATCATGTTGTGGTTTCATGTTTGAATAAGTAAAGGAATAATTTACTATTACTATGTGATATTGAAAAAACTATATTGTACGCAAAGCTTAAGCCTGCTGCAAATCTCAGAGTTGTACTTGACGCCAGAGTAACTGTCACCACACTGAGCTGACCGGAAGAAGTTTGGGCTCAGGATGTTCCCACCACGCTCTACTCTAGCCTTATTACTGTCACACACAGGAACATGTCCTGACTCATGTGTTCCCTTACGTCTTTCACAACCTAGGAAACATGTCTTTGAAGTGGCGACATCGGATGCCCTTGGTGGGCTAGTCTTATGTAAAGAGCTAAAATATTCATTTGTCCATGCGAGAGGACATTTCATTCTAAATACTGTACCTGAAACACACACACACACACACACAAACACACACACTAGGCTAGACATTGGATGCGGCATTTTCTGAACTTTTTCTTCTTCTTGATCCGAACAGAGGTGTAAAGAGTTTGTGAAAACCACACTTGAGTAAAAGTAAAATGTACCTTACTGTAAAAAAATACTGTAAAATTTCTCCATTACAAGTTACAAGTCACCGATTCCAAGAAGACTTAAGTAAAAGTCATTAAGTATTCCGTTTTAAAAGTATTTTACTCTAAAAAAATGTTAGGCTCGTGTTACCTTCAGCATCCTGCAGATGGCGATATCACCTTGTCCGCATAAGAAATTAACTGCGGTAGAAAAAGACGCTGACTTTGTCGCACACATTCACAATGTAACGAGTAACAGTAATAGTCAATTCAAATGTACTGTAGTGGAGTACAGATACTCAATCACTAATGTAGTCAAGTAGAGAGCAAATGTTGCCTCTATTTTTGATACTCAAGTACAAGTAAAATTGTACAAGTAGCCAAAAATACTTAAGTAAAGTAACAAAGTCCATTTTCTCCCTTAACTGCTAGTAATAGCATAAACCTATGATAATTCAAATAAACATAGCTGTGTAATGCGAGCTACAGTAAAAATAAACACGTAAATCAGAGAGTTTTCTCACACTGGTGATGATGATGTAACCTAGCGAGTGACGGGAGAGTGCGCTAGAGAGGAAGCAGGCCCTTGGACGATGCTTTTCCAGGAACTGGTGGCAATGTTACTGGTCTGCTTTATCAACCTTCCTCCCACAGCGCCGATGAACTGGCCCGGTCGTGACAGAAAGCAGAGTATAAGCCAAGACGCTCCACATACACAAACACACACACACACACACACAAGGTGCATTTCACCATTTCAGCTGAGCTGAAAGTTACAACTGTTGTGTGTGTGTGTGTGGGGGTGGGGGGTGGGGGGGGGGGTGTGTGTGTGTGTGATCAAAAGCAACTCTGCTGCACTGGTAATTTTGGCAAAGTAATTTTGGTAATTTTTATTTAGTTTCAGTCATAGTCTTTTGCCCCATAACTCAGTTTTGTTTTTCAGTTTTGATTTTACTGGGCATCTTAATTCTTTTTAGTTTTAGTCTCATTTTAGTCGACTGAATTACCGTATAGATTTGATCAACGAAAATATGTTTAGTGTTTGTTATATTTAGTGTTTATAAAGTGTTTACTAATGTTGCTATGTCTAAGAACGGTGGCACGGTGGGTAGCGCTGTCGCCTCACAGCAAGAAGGTTCCAATTGTGACTTGTGGTGTGAGTTCGAGGCCTATCGGGGCCTTTCTGTGTGGAGTTTGCATGTTCTCCACGTGCTTGCGTGGGTTTCCTCCGGGTGCTCCGGTTTCCCCCACAGTCAGAAAAACATGCATTTCAGGTTAATCTGGCCATGTGAATTTGTGAGTGTGTGTGGTGTGTTTGCCCGAGTGAAGTGGACGCTGGCGCAGATTGGCTGCCGCTATTTCACTGGACAATTGGTATGTGTGTGAATGTTGTGTGTTTCTGTAAGGCGACCTTGAGTGTTGTGAAAGGCGCCAATAAATAAAAAAAAATTAAGTTATTATTATTAAGAAATATGAACTATGAACATGTAAAATATTTTATTTGGAAAAACATTTATTTTTCTTGAACTTATTTTTACAAGCTTTTCTTTTATTTATATATTTATGTTATATATATATATATATATTTAATATATGTGAAAGAGGGAAAAGACAAGGAGTCAGACCAAACTCAATTCCTTCTTGTCATTCGCAACTTGGCCAATAAAGTTTCTGATTTCTTTCATTCCAAATAAATGGATTCTCATAAATGAAACCTCAACAAAGAGGAAATTAAACACAGTAAAATAAAATAAATTGTAATTGCATCACGTTTATAAGTAAGAAATAGTAGCAAAAGTTTCATCAGCAGATGGCGCTTCAGGTGTGTTGTATTTCTGCTCGTGATTGTTGCTCCACACGTACAGATGTGTTTTATTAAGGTTGGGTCGAATGTAAAATTGAATGTCCTATTTATTTCATGACGCTTGTAGACGTTTTTGAAGACGCTCGTCTCTATACTCGCCAGCTCACCGTGCTTCTCCTGCAGCTGAAAGACTCCGTGTCCTGATTGGTTCCCTTTGCCTTTGCAGCCACCCTTATCCGCAAGCTCAGATTATGATTGAATGCCGTCACGAAAGGCATTTTTGTTTAGTTTTTACTCGTTGACAAAAGTGTCAATAAATGCAGGTAATGTCTTCATTCCTGAGCAGGAGTTTTTTTTTAGTTCTCGTTTTGTTTTCGTCAGGGAAAAATGTGTCGTTGACGAAGACGTTGATATCAGAGATTAACACTGCTCTGCTTTATCTTTGATGGAATTGATGAAGAGTTCCAGGTGCACATCTATCAAGCACAGCTGCTCTATCAGAATGTGTGTTATCTGCTTCTGGGAACGGGCTTTGATAGCGTGTCTGGAAAAGGTCACGCGAGGCGTTCGAACGATGACACATTCCAGAGGTGATCGCTTTTCCCACGTTGAGATCGCTGCAGCTTTGTTATCATTGCTAACTGTACCCCCTCTCGGATTTATTGTCACTCTGGGATTTATCGTGCGGTTGTTTCCTTCTCGCTGGGCGGTCTTATGGGACATTTCCTGGAACAAAAGGCATCACCATTGCCGTCTATAAACTTAAAAATGAACAGTTACTGGTTCAGCCGACTTTCTTAGAAACACTTTTCAATGTATGAACCTATTTTCATGATCCGCAGTGGGTTCAGAAGCCCCCCACTTAGACAATCAAACTCGGTAACTATGCCAAAGGAGAAAGTGTTTGGCTTTGTTTCTACACGGCAGTGGTGTCAAAGGTTGTCACATTCACTACTCCAGTATAAATGTAGATACTAGAGTTGAAAAAAGACGTCTGCGGAAGTAAAATTATCAACTCAACCTTTTTACTCAAGTAAAGTACTGATTTTATAACTACTTGAAATATAAAAGTAAAAGTCATGCAAGTTGAAAAAAAGGCCATTAAATTGACATGGGTATAGAACAATATTGTTATGTCAAAAATGTCACGTATAATTAATTTGTAAAGTTTGGCTTTTTATTATAATGCAAATACATATGCATATGTTTTGAGTGTAAAGTATGATGACCAGTGTTGTAATGGTGATAAAGTCAGACTTCAGAAGCTTGTCATCAATGATCTTTATTGTAGTGACGTCACAAAATAACATCATTTAATTTACAGAACACGTGTCACAGATTCACCAATCAGTTTTGTTCAATCACTAAAGCAGCTGCTTCTCAAAGTTCTTTCAGTCGTTTCATTGGCAGTTGCGATGAACCACATACTGACCATTAGCGTGTCGGAATGATACGTGTTTATACGTCTCAACCAACCACAATCAAGTTTACTGCAACCGGATGGTTTTTTTTTTAATGTACGAATAAAAGTACAAATTCCATAAACATTTGGGAAGTAGAAGTCAAAAGCAGGAAAAAAGTTAAGTATAAAGTAATATACTCAAGCTAAGTATATTATTAAAAAAAGGCAAAATTTTACTTAAGTAAAGTAACTAAGTATTTTAACTTGGCTACTTAACACCTCTGCCACACAGTTCTTCCCGAATTAAAGAGACAAGCGCTTTTGTTGCTTAGGAACACGAATCAATTACAATTAGAGAACCAAAAAAGCCTCCGGGGAAACTCTCATGTTTCTGACGGTCGGAATGTGATTATAGGATGTGTGCTGGCACAGCTAAGTTTATTTGTTCCCCGTGCCTGTAAGAGATACTATCGACAGGTAACGATTTCTTGTCAGATATGATCAAGGAATAATTAAAATTGATTAGAACTGCAAGTCCCAATCAGGTTGAGATGGTATTTGGGTTGTGTCGAAATGAGGAAGTCACTTCGATACGGTCGTACGTTAAACTCTATTGGTAGATTTCATAATTACTTTTACCTTACTACCAAGAGCAGGGGTGGCCAACCCGTGGCTCTTGAGCCTGATGCGGCCCTTTAACTAGTGTCATGCGGCTCTTCAGGAGCTTTCACGTGACATGAGTCAAATATGCACACCTGTTGAAAAATAACCAATATTATCATGTTGGTGTTTTTTTTTTTTCAATAAATCTGCCTGAGCAGAGGTCTGCGTGTGCGTGTGTATGCGTGTATACATGATTAAGGAATGTGATGATGTTTATGTGTGCCCATGTGTATGATGTTGCTCTTTCCAGTAACACAAAAAAATAAGTGGCTCTTAGTCTCTGACTAGTTAGCCATCCCTGACCTAGAGTTTACTTACCACCTCTTGTGACAAGTTGACTCCCATTGGGGTCATGTTTTCCATGTGGCTTTCTTCCGCTCTTCAGTTTAGTTTCACACAGTCCAGAAACTGTTGAAAACAAAATGTCTTAAGGCTGCCCACTGCTCCGGGTTTGGATGGCACCCATTATTTTCTACATCTCGCTATGTGCATGCTCATTCAAAACATTTTATGTTATTCCTTCCATTTACCAATTTATGATATGCTACCCGTGTTTAAATTGTGATCTGCTTGATGCTGTAATTTTATGAACATTTAGAATGACTTTGATGAAATAGGACTATACTTTTTTCTTTATCGACGCATGTTTTCACTACCGGAGGTGGGCAAGACAGTACATGACGTAGGTTTTGAATGCATTTAAATACAATGTTAACTTGAATTTGCATGTTCTTTGCATCAGGTAGGAAAAAATATTCGTGAAACTGGCTTAAACCGAAAAATGTGAACATGATGCTTTTCCTGAAAACAAATCTAAAACATGACTGATGTTTTACCGTTTTGTTGCATCTTTACAGTTAGTGTGCCGGTTTTTCATTTACATTTTAAAATACATGCTTTTCACATTTGTATTTATTTTATTTTATAACATACTCATATTCTTTCTTCCCCAACCACTAAATGTTTGGTAACGTATTTATGATACGTACACAAATCTGTTCTGCAGAACATGATAACGACCATTGAGGGAGCAACTTATTTTTGTGGAAAACGACATTCTTTTCGGCTCTTTTATTCTGTTTGAATGAAAAGTTCATTATAAAAAGTTCATGACGGTGGTTTCCACTGAGGGAACACTTAGATCTTCTGTGTATTCCTTTCCTGGATCCGGTACAGTAGACGTCAATTTGAGGCGTGTTTAAAAAAAAATAGTACACTAATAAATGCAGTCACACATTATCACAATTAAATAGCATATTTATTACGGCAATTAGCATCGTTTTGCCGGTATCGGTACATTTTTCACACGTGTTGGCGATCGTGATGACACAAAGCCCAGACTGCGTCTTGCTTTTGAGAAATAGGACTCTGCGAAACATCCAATGAAGAAATTAGAAAACACTTCTGGCCTTGCATTTTTAGCTCTTGCTCTCCAATTTTCCCCAATATTTCAACAAAACAACTGCACACTGCTGTCACAGAAATGCATTTGTGATTCGTTGCTCGCTCGTGTCGTTCGCTTCACTGCCGCAAAAAATCAGAGGAATTTTAATATGACATTCCGGCCTGGTCCATCACAGGGATGTGGAGGAAAACACCCAGGCTTCATTTATAAGAGTAGCCGCGTAGATTGAGCATCAAATGCCTCCTCAGCTCCGGAGGGAAGATTAAGTGTTAGGGTAATTGCACTAAAACTTCGGTTGTAGTGGGTTTCCAGGTAGGAGACAAGCCAGGATCAATTCAAATGAACTACTGATCGCAGGCGAGCAGAATTCGGGATGTGTACGTCACTGAAGACAACTTGGGCCGTCTGCACACGCCACCGTTAATCACCGTGAAATAGTTCCATGATTTACCCCTGACAGGAAATACACTAGACAGAGCGGAATATGTTATCAGGGGCTTCGCTTTTTTTTTTTTTTTTGACGCTCATTTGCTGAAATTGTGAAAAGTCATAAAAAATAGACGACGGAGTCGGATGAGCCCTCTTAATGTTATCTTTGAATGATTTGTAAGGTCTAATTTCATTAATGCAACCCCACATTTGCGTCAGAGGGCTCTGGAAATGCTGAATGTAAAGGAGTGAGTCAGTATTCCTACCAGCCGAGCAGATAAATGATAAAATAATAATTGACTGTGTGCCGGCGCTGCCTTCTGATGCCGAGCATTCCTCTTAATTGCGCTTTACGAAACCTAATGCTGTTTCTGCATTAGTTTCGTCTAATTGTTCATTCTTTTCGGCTGAAGAAATGAGTTACATCAAGTGCCAACCTTATTGTTCAGCATTAACTATGGCCTTTATGGTGCAGCAACAGCAAAAAAAAAAAAACTTTATTTGAAACTTTTCTGTCCTCAACGTAATTTACTCGGTCAGACAGACAGATTGGCTGAAAGACATGAGACTGTAAAATGTCAGAGTTGATGGCAGACTTATCGTTGTGTTTCCTCACTCATTCTCCCTGTTTATTTGATTTTTTTTTTAAACTCGACTGCTGCTCGACTCACATCCACTGTTACAGTGTAGGTAATTAGCAAGAAACCGCTAGTGACCGTCACGTGAGTCGGGCGTCATCATGCCCACGAGGGGCACACCAAAATTCGGCAGAAGTAAAAAAATCGCAAGGAAGTAGAATCAATATCGCTTCAATAACTTGTCAATCAATAACTTGAATTTGCATGTTCTTTGCATCAGGTAGGAAAAAATATTCGTGAAACTGGCTTAAACCGAAAAATGTGAACATGATGCTTTTCCTGAAAACAAATCTAAAACATGACTGATGTTTTACCGTTTTGTTGCATCTTTACAGTTAGTGTGCCGGTTTTTCATTTACATTTTAAAATACATGCTTTTCACATTTGTATTTATTTTATTTTATTTATCTCATATAAAATAACATACTCATATTCTTTCTTCCCCAACCACTAAATGTTTGGTAACGTATTTATGATACGTACACAAATCTGTTCTGCAGAACATGATAACGACCATTGAGGGAGCAACTTATTTTTGTGGAAAACGACATTCTTTTCTGCTCTTTTATTCTGTTTGAATGAAAAGTTCATTATAAAAAGTTCATGACGGTGGTTTCCACTGATCTTCTCTGTATTCCTTTCCTGGATCCGGTACAGTAGACGTCAATTTGAGGCGTGTTTAAAAAAAATAGTACACTAATAAATGCAGTCACACATTATCACAATTAAATAGCATATTTATTACGGCAATTAGCATCGTTTTGCCGGTATCGCTACATTTTTCACACGTGTTGGCGATCGTGATGACACAAAGCCCAGACTGCGTCTTGCTTTTGAGAAATACGACTCTGCGAAACATCCAATGAAGAAATTAGAAAACACTTCTGGCCATCATGCCCACGAGGGGCACACCAAAATTCGGCAGAAGTAAAAAAATCGCAAGGAAGTAGAATCAATATCGCTATGTTTTAACGATTAATCGTGCAGCTCTAAAACACACGTAAATAAATAAAACCTCTAATCCGCCAAGACACATCCTTAAAATGAATCCGATATGATGAAATAATAAACAAAGCCAGCGTTGTGTAATTGTAGTTTCAGCAAAATTGACAGAAAAAGAAAAAAGTCGGTTAATGTTGACTTTGCTCTAGATTTACCCTATTTGTTGGCTCCCGTTCACAATTATTAATAATAATGAGAGTACCTTATTTATGCGAAAATAAGCACCCGTTTTTTTCCAATATTGCTTATAATCTCTGACATGCCTATGTGATTTTATTAGCGCAATAACAGAAATAAAGAAACCACGGAAAAATAACACTGGAAAAATTAGGGAAAAAATTAGGAAAGAAGAATCAGTTTAAAAACAAAAATGTCCATTGTTCATTGGTGTTCAGACCAACTGTTCTGATATTTACGCTTGACAAAACCCAATTCAGCTTTAGTCTGGCAGCACGAGAGGCTCAATGGAGGCCCATGGCCTCAATGGAGGATTATGGGAGGTGGAGTTTTTTCATAGGAAGACTAGAATAGATTTTTTTCAAACTATTATTTGCGAAAAAACGACATAGAAGTAATAAGTGAAGTCACAAGTTGGGTTTGTTAAATAAGGAAAAAAAACAGTTTTTAAGAAAATTAACATAATTTAACCAGAAATGTAAAAACAAATTTTTATTCTGTGCCTGAAAAATCAGGGGGGTGCTTACATTTGCGCAAGTACGGTAGATGCTTATTTGCGCAGCCGTAGGAATGGACCTGCATTAAAGACAATGCTCTTCAGCTGAACATCTCCCCTAGCAAATGGATTTAATGGATTTGCACTCTGAATAACAATACGTTTAGGTGAAGCTCCTGCTGAATCCTTGGTGCCTCACCCCAGTTTCCTGCTGGTCTATTAATGCTGCCGGCCATTGATATTCAGCCGAGTGACGTCACAAGAGCATTTCCCCGCTCCTATAGGAGAAGCAGTAGAAGCTGATTCTGGATGAACGGATGCGTGACATGTTGAAGGCCTTTACTCTAGCGTTTTGACATTTCTTGTCAAACGAATTTAACGTATACGTATTTTCCCATTTTGTGTTGTTTTTTTTTGTATATCTAGTGTTCTTTTTATGGCATTCATTGCGGAGAAGCAATGGAAGAAATTTCATTGTCCTGGGAAACATGTACAAACGATAATAAAAGCTTTGAGGTTAAAGTCTAGTGACGTACATACACTGTAAAAAATGTGGAGTTAAATTTACTTGAAAAAACCACTGTAACTATTTCCACATAAAAAAAAACAAGTAAATATTACAGGGGAAATTTTAAGTACATTTTACTTAAAGGCACCAAGTAGTTTTCATTCAAGAACTCAAGTAAACTTTACTTAATATTTCCAGTTATTGGTACAAAAAAAAAGACAAAATCTCATCATTCTACCTTAGTAAATTCTATTAATAATTCACATCAATACATGTTACATTCAAGTAATGTTTATTTGAATTCTTCTGTTAAAAAGCAACAATTACTTCAGCAGCAGCACATTATGTGCTTCAATCTTTCAGTTTACACAGCAGTCAACCGGATCGGAAGACTTGATGGTTGATGAATCAGTCAAATTCAAAATTCCAAAAAAAACAAATTTCATGTTATTAAATTTCTAAAATTGAATAATAATAATAATAATAATAATAATAATAATAATAATGCCTACCTACCCAGGAAAAAGCTGTTAAGCTTGATGGTTTATGAATCAGTCTGTAAAATAACAAATTTCATTTTAATTAAATTTGAAAAATTGAAAAATAATGCCTACCTACCAAGTACAAGCTGTTAAGACTTGATGGTTGGTTAATCATTCTGTGAAATATCTGCTGTAACAAAAACAAATTAAATTTTAATTACATTGTAATTAATTGAATAATAATGCCTACCTACCCAGTACGAGCTGTTATAATGTGATAGTTGATGAATCAGTCTGTTAAATGTATGTGAAAAATGTATATAAACAAACTCACCATTAAAACTCATTTAAGTCATTCCTGCTTCAGTATGGTTACATTGCAGTGTACCTAAGCAATACTCGTAGTTGCAGGTAGTTGGCGTAGGTTTTCGTTCTACGTTTGTCATTCATGTATTGCAGAAGTTGGTAAAAATACTAACAAATTAAAAACAGATGTGCTTTATGTTGGAATCTGAATTAGTCGGAATTTAAATGTTACTAAGCATATTGATGCGGACATAACATTTTTTATTATGGTGCAGCGGTTTCAAGATAAACGGCGGCGCCTTCATTGAAGCAATGGATTCTGTCGCTCTGGTTAGTTGGTGGTTTATATTCTTATTAGTCTTTGGCTAGAATAATACGCATTTGATAACCCTCCACTAAACAGCAGATTAAACAACTGGTCAGCAGGAAAAAAATGCTGACAGTAATAATACTGTACGTGTAAAAAGTCCAGACAAATCGGCACCTTTCCGCCGTCGAAGTCGAAATCACCCACTGATGAAAGTGAGGAAAATGAGGGATGTTTGAGTGTGAACACGCCCTAACGTCATCCACTGAGGGTTGCTAGATTTACTTAAATTACCGTAGTCAAGTTTACTTGCTTTCTGGGGTTCTCAACACAAAGCATTAACTTAGTTAGTGTTACTTGCTGCGCTTTTGTAAAATATATTCAGAAAAACAATTATACAAAATTACAAACTACTGTGTATCACATTGATTTCAACGCAATATTTTTATGTAAAATTAACAACGTAAAAATTTCTTGTAAAATTTACTCAGGTTAACAGGGTAACATTTACAGGGTCAAAAAAATCATTTTTTACAGTGTACATTACGTAGCGTTTAATCCTGTTAATCCAGTCGTTTTTCTTTAGTGTATTTGTGTTGTCTTTATTTATACATACAGTGTTTTATTCTTTTTGCATTTATGCTACCTTGTCTCTTTACTGTAATTTACTTTATTTATTATTTGGTTCAGTTAATTGCACACGTTCTGGTAAACACAAACTTATAATCTAATTTAATAACTTGCTGTTTATAAAACAATTGGTGTGTGTGTGTGTGTGTGTGTGTGTGTGTGTGTGTGTGTGTGTGTGTGTGTGTGTGTGTGTGTGTGTGTGTGTGTGTGTGTGCAAGTGCGCGCGCGTGTGTAAAATTCAGCGGGAAAAACCGTTAATACCGAACCATTCCCTGTTGTATGTTCACGCGGGACGGTTGAAGTCGCACTTTAATACCTTTAAGCGTTCAGGGTCACACACATCTTAATGTCAGTCAACAGTCGAGAAAGTACAGGTATATCATCGTTCTCCCCTTTTTTTACGTACGTACACTGTATGTGCTTTTTTACGTACGTACACTGCACGTGCTTTTCTGCCACGCGGCCGCTAGATGTCGACACCACTGCCGCGAATAATAGATCTCCCGTCCCATTTCACGCATTGGGTACACAACCTACCTGGCTGAGAGTGTCGTCAGGTGAACACACACACACGCACACACACACACACACACACACACACACACACACACACACACACACACACACACACACACACACACACACACACCAAAAAAAAAAAACAAGCTTTTCTCCACTTGAAAATGAAACTTTTCCTAATTTGCACTTGGCTTATATGCCTTTTGCTTTTTCTCCTGTGCTTTGGATCAGAGTGCGGTTTGGTCAGGTCGAAACGAGACCTGGTTCGAATCCGGGAAGCCGGCGGCACCTTCCCAGGAGCCTGTGCCACACGCCTGCCCCGGGGCAAGCGCTCTCTGCCCGGGATGGATCGGCGGAGGGCGCGTCTGTCCCAGGCGGCGGAGAGGAGCCGATGTCGGCTGAAGGCGGCTTACTTCACCGGCAGAGGAGACCAACTACGCCTGAAGCCCAACGCCGAGGTGCCAAAGGGTAATTTCACCCTGGAAATGTGGATCAAACCCGAGGGTGGGCAGCGCTCGCCAGCTGTTATAGGAGGTTTGCGTTCCTACATTTTCACTTCTTCGGGACGCGAGCTGGCACAATTGACTGTTTATGAGGCGGCACGGGCATGTGTCGCGAGGCTGGGCTCCCCGATCGCGGTTGGCATGGAGGCACGCGTGAAAACGGCGAGTTTCGGATGCAGATCGAGAAGTTTTCGCAGCATCTCTAACCTCCGAGTTGGCTCCGCATCCGCGCGATGTTGACGCGCGTGGTGATGCGCGAACCATCGGGTCATTTGTTATGGCGCGTACAGGCTCTATTTGTTTTGTTTTTTTCCACGTCTTTCTCACCAGGTCGCTCTCATAAAAGTCTGTAAAATGTCGCGTGTTTGGCGATTTGTGCGTGATTCGGCGGCTGTACCGGAACGCGCTTAGACAAATACGTCATTGCTTTGACGCGCGCGCACCATTCTGCACTTATACGTGCATCCGAACACCGTGCTTGTCGGTGTCACAGTTTAATATCCGTTTCAACGACACAATTCCGTGTCGTGGAATAAAACGTGACAGTGGCGTGGAATAAAAAGGAAGTAACGCAGCGAACTAGAAAAGGCAACGCAGCGCGCGTTCTTCTGAATGGGATGTTGGCAGAGGTTGACGTGTTGGTTAAGCAGCGGGGTTTTTCTCTCTCTGTCTCTCTTAAAACAATCTGTGATTTGGCTGTTTAGTTCCGTTTTTAGCCGACAGAGGGTCCCGAATACGCAGAGACCACTGAAATCACGGCAGCGGAGAAATGCACAGAATTCCATAAATCAGACAAATGCACTCAAACAGACATGGATTGCACGCAGTATTGCTTGGTCTTCTTCCATTTCAAAAAGAAATTGAAACTATTATTTGATGACTATTATTTCAGTATAATATAATAAAGTGTATAATATACATATTTGTTACGTCGCCACGGACTACATCTCCCATGTTCCCCTGCTCCCTGTGTTTCCCGGTCGTGTTTGCGTCTGTAGTCACGTGGTTCGTTGGTTTCACCTGGTCTTCGTTTGTATTATTATTTAAGTCTTACCTGTTCCTTGCATGTCATTGCACCTTTGTTGTCTGAGTTTTATCTGTAAGTTGTCGTCCTTAATTTGTGTGTGTGTGTGTGTGAGAGAGAGAGCATTTTTTTTGTTCAGCTAAAATTAGTTCAGTCCTAATTTCGAAATGCAAACAAACTGCACTAAGTACACACAAAAAAAATCGAGGTACAGAAATGGACCTTTAAAGGTACAAAAGCTTTGTCGCCCCAGCTGTACCTTTTGTAGGGTCCAATTCTGTACCTTTGACAATATGGTACAATTTAGTACCTTTACTTCTGTACCAGGACCGTATTTGTACTCCTAAAAACTAAATTGTACCATTATATCAAGGTACAAAAATGTACCTACTGGAAAAGTACAGCATAGGCACCTAAAAAGGTACCGCTGGAGTGACATGTCATTTTATACACACAAAAAAATCAAGGTACAGAAATGGACCTTTACAGGTACAAAAGCTTTGTCGCCCCAGCGGTACCTTTTGTAGGGTCCAATTCTGGACCTTAGACAATGGTACAATTTTGTACCTTTACATCTATACCTCTAAAGGACCGTATTTGTACCCCTAAAAACTAAATCGTACCTTTATATCAAGGTACAAAAATGTACCCACTGGAAAGGTACAGCATAGGTACCTAAAAAGGAACCGCTGGAGTGACATGTCATTTTATACCTTTATCAGAACAAAATCATACCTTTGAATGAATGAGACAAACATTCTGAGACTAAAGTAATTAAAGTAATGAGACTAAAGTAATTAATTCATTGACATTTATTAAGGAACCTAACATTTAGTGTACATATTAAGATCATTCATTGAACACAAAGTCAGAATATCAATTATTTGTAAATACTTTAACATGAAATGTGTTTCAATTGCGTCAGAGATTAACCAAAAATGTGTGTTTTTTTTTTTCAAGAAACATTTGAAATAAAACCTACATTTGAAAAAAAAGTGCAAGAACAAACAAATCAAATCATTTGAGCTGTCATTCCCCTCTAATGTAAAAATCGGGCTCGAAGTTCTGCAAGTCTTGGATTCTCTTTAACGTCAATGTCAATTTCACAGTTGTTTGTATGAAGGTGAACATGTTGTGAAGTACCTTCTCGCACGAGACACCAAGAACAAAATGGGCATTGAACAGTTGGTCGAAGGCAGCTTGACCACTCACTGACTTGCATGGTATAGCTCTTTTGTTGAGGATGATGTCGTATTCGATGAATGCAGATTTTCTTCATTCTGACAGCGAGCAGATAGGGCTGGGTGCGCTTGAGTTCCGATGTTCATCTACGCTAGTTCCTGCCTATAAATAAAACAAGACAACGCATAAACAGTCATTTTCTGTGATTACACAACAGTTTTTCAACAAATACAACGTGATTGGAAGTGGAAATTGACAATTTTACCTTTTTTCACAATGTGGCTCTCAGCTTGAGATACCGACAT
>SOMO01000010.1:907136-926714 GCA_028128575.1 Paedocypris carbunculus | reverse complement strand
GAAACAATGGAAATTAAATTAAACATATTTATTGTAAAACAGTGGTACTGAAAATTATTGACTGAGCATTTCACAAGACTGTCACCTAATTTGCACTCCGAGAAATTCAAATAAATAAATTTTTGGTAACTTTTTATATTCACTTTTCCTCGCTGTAAACACGTTACACTGGAATAAGAAACAGTTACCAGTTCTGCTCTGTTCTATCTGCAGTCGGAACATTGACCATCTTTCTCCTGTTGAGAAGCTTTTGGTTCTGTTCTTCTCTCTGATGATTCCACCAGGCCGTTTTTCCTTTTTGAGAATTGTTTTAACTATCTGCAAAGTTGCAAAGCACATTTAACCACCCAAACAACTGGAGAAACATTCTGAGAGTGTAATAGTCTAGTAAAATGTATTGGTGCATTAAAAGATTTTTAACCTTAAATGTGAACCTTATTACATGACAAAATATAAACCAAAACCAGGCGTGGACTTTCTGCTATTCTTTTAAAACACGTGCAGGAGTAAAATCGCCACTGTTTTGGCGCGCACACCACACACACACTCACACACGAGCGCGCGCACAAACAACCGCGCCACATGCAAAAGCGAAACGACATAATATTTTATGAATAACGTTACCGTTTGAAGAATCTGGCAACCGTATTAGGAGAACACCCAAACTCGGTTGCTTAAAACCTCCTGGAACACGTCTTCTTCCTCGTCTATCTCCGTGGCAGACTCGCCATAACTCACAACGAGCCTCAGGTGGACACGCTGACATCACATTTAGTGGATGTTCAAACGTCACCGAAACTGTCAGTTTAATACATGTAAAAAAAAAAACATCTGTGCTTACCTTCCTCTAAAATATCGGAACGTTTCGAATCTGTGGTTGAAACATTCACGTACTTTTGCTTCCTTCCAAACATAACTTTCAGCGGCGACTTAAATCCTAACAGAGTATTTGATTAGTGCTTATTAAATATCCTTATTTTAAATCATACTCATGATCCTTGTGAGGTAAAATGGTGTCCTTGATTTAATGTTGAAGCAAATTGGTACCTTAAAGCTGTGAAAGGTACAAATGTGTACCTCTTTCTGTCAGCAGGAATTTTGTACTTTTACAAATAATCAAAGGACCATTATTGTCACCGTATGGTCCATTTATGTACCTTATGGGGTACTTTTGTGACAAATGTACCTTAGAGGTACAGAATTTTTTTTGTGTGTACATGTTATTTTGCTGCTCATTACTGTGATTTATAAGCATCCCGTGAAACTATCAGCAGCACATTTTATTGGTTTGGAACGATGGCTGTATAATGTACATTTTCTGATGACATATCGGACTGAACAAATTACAGTATCGTCACAGACGGGAAGTTAATTTCCACACACTTTAAGCTGAAATAGACGCATCCTAAATAATCAAGATATTTAGAATAGAATGCTTTTATTGTCATTGTATCACAGGGTTACAATGAAATTAGTATTGCTAAATTAGTATTACACACTGAATAAACAGATATAACTATAATAAGCAAATTTTATTGGTTTGGAATGGTTGTATAATGTACATTTTCCTGTATCATGAACATTTTACAGTATTGTTTGTCACTGACGGGAAGTTAATTTTCGCACACTTTAAGCTGAAATAGATGCATCCTAAATAATTAAGATATTTAGATTCAAAAGAAAGGTTTGTAAAAATAAGTAAAATGTACACGCTGAATAAACTGATATAACTACAATAAAATATAATAAAATATATGTAATATAAAAAATTATAACATATCATAAATAGAATAGAATAAAATATGGTACAAAATGTAGAAGGTAAGAAACATAAAATACACAAAGTGCACAACACAAATACATCGAATAGTCATTAACACTGTAAAAGTACTCCAAAAGACTACAAGCCAGTCGATGAATATTTTTTCAGGATATTATGTTATAAAAGTCTGTGACAAATGCAGGTGCGTTTTCTGCATTTTCAAACATCAGCTGCGTCTGCGCCTTTGCATTTCGTAATGCTCACATCGTCGAGCTCTGTCCATGGTGCTGGATGCTGAGATGGAAGGGACTCCAAATGTAGGATTCCACCAACTCACCCGTCGCAACTTCACTTCACGTAGGCTTGCCGACCGCATTCTAGGACGGTTTTACGCAAAACCTTTTCATTCAAGTACAGCGGATTCCACAAAGCTGTGGCACATGATGGTCGGTTGGATTCTAACACGCCGCTTTCCAGCCGCATCTCCTCAAAAAATGCATGGTGTAGGTGGCCATCTCTTTTCCTTTCTACGAACCCCATGCGTGGCTGGCAGGGAATATACCTGTTTGTTATTTCCCACTTAGTGGTCTCATTCCAGGATTTCACAGATTGTAATTTCCTCGGTTTAATGGCACAGTTTATTTTTTATAGACGCTGGCAGTGGTTCTGCGGGCGACCCAGAAGTGACTAGGTGCTCCTGTCTGCTCTTTAGTATGGTGCTCCTGAACGCCGTCGAAAGATCGTCATGTGCTCGAGTCCAGCGGAGGGATTGTGAGAAGTTCAGCCGAGGCGGATTACAGGTTGTGATTCATATCAGCATTTGGGAATGTGTGGAAATAACGAGGTGTAGTATTATTTTCCCGCAGTTGGTACGTGTTGTACCCCTGAGGGAGAAGAGCGAGTTCCTCGCGTTCGTCTTATTTGACGCCTGATTCTGTTTCCGAAGTGTTAAAGCAAGAGATTGTTCTGGAAATCTGCTTCATTCTGAATATTTTTGACAGAGTTGTGTATATTTTTTCATTACATTTTTATTGGTCCTTTAAAGTGGTAATGTAAAACATACATTTTACTTATAAGTATTTTTGCTACTTTGTAACTCGTTCAGAGTATCCAAAAATATAAGCAACTCTTAAATCCATGCAGTCCCAATAAAGTCACGCAATCAATAAAGTACAAGTACTAATACACGTACAAATACTAATTTACAAATACAGTTTCTTTACACGTTCGTCATACTTTTTATTTTATTGGGAATCAATTGTATTATAAATATGCATACATATTGTATATTTACATAATGTACAAAAATTCAAGTACTTTACAACAACCACAGGTGACAATTTTTGTACCAACAAAACCAAACCATTTATCATACATTTCTATCATGTTGTGTTTACATTTATACTTGAATTGAGTGATAATGGGACATTTGAGCTCATTGAGCTCATACTTTACACCAGTAAAAGAAATACACCTTTGTTTAAGCGTTTGTTCTTGCAGACGGCAATTTAAAATCACAATCCCTTCTACTACGCACTTGATTTCTTACAAAAAGATTTTGCCGACCACACGGCAACAAGCGGCGTCTTGCTTTGTGTAAAATTAACAATGTTTGTAAAACAATCAAATCCCCTAACTTAAGTAATCTTGACTTCAGAAATAGTGCGGAAGTTGGCTCTCTTGAGGATTTTTCATGTACTATTCCTAATGCTCGTTTTTGTAAAATAGCTAAAGGTATTAATTTACTCTTGTAGTAATTACCCCAGGTTTCCAAACCATACAGAAATGTGGCAAAATCAATTAATCGTAGACGGCAAGATTTCCACCGGTTTTTCTTTTTAATACAATTAATGTGCGCTTTCCATTTAAAATGTTCATCAATGATGACTCCCAAAAATCTAAATNACTTGAATTCCATTAAAAAACAACTCTACTTGTCTTGCACTTTTTTGTTCGTAAAAAACTTGGTTTTTGTTCAATTTAACGAGAGCTTGTTTGCATTAAACCATTTCTGGAGTAGAACCATTTCTTATTGTATGGTATTAATTAATGACCTTGGACATTAATTAGAACAAAATTAATTAGTATCATCTGCAAAGAGACAAAATTTGAATATATCTGAAACATCACAAAGTTTATATATAAATACTTTTTTTTTGGTCCTAGTAGAGAGCCTTGTGGGACTCCACGTAGAATGTTTTGACATCTAGATACGTGCCTGGCATATATGCCTGGTATTAAAAGATGCTTTTCAAAACAAAACAGAAAAAGGCATTTCGAGCCCCTGTCACGTGCTGTAAGTGTAAAGAACCCATTTTTTTTACATTCCTCCTGCTAAAACACGTTCCGAGAAAGTGGATTGAAAATTGGAGTAACCTTTGCTCTGTTGATTCAAGACCACACAGTCTGGTCCTGATTGTTAGCAGATGCTTCCGTGTCGGCCTAAAGTCCTCGTGCTTTGCAACAATTTGATCATGGGAAAAATTGTTGCATCCACCACATTTCTGGATAAACAAATGTAGCTTCTCAACCGGTATAATTTGAAACTGGTAGCATGATCAGCTTGAACGTAACGCCTGGGTCATTCTGGATCTCATTTTGAAATCTTTCTCCAGATTAAAATTAATATTAAACTTTACAATTGAATTGCGTCTATCTTCCGATAGTAGTCAAAAATTATTCACCGCGGCTTGGGTGTAAAAACACTCGTGACTAATGATGACATCACACTAGGGTTACACCACTTGGACCAATCACGTATTGTCCAGATGTTCAAAGGCTCATCAAATAGTTTCCGTTTGAAACCTGAAGTTGTTTGGACTCATAACCAGTGATGGGAATAACGGCGTTATAAATAAACGGCGTTACTAACGGCGTTACTGTTTTCAGTAACGAGTAACCTAACGCAATTACTTTTTCCTCCGTTACAACGCCGTTATCGTTACTGACAAAAATGCTGCGTTACTATAATCGCGGTCACCGAAGTGTTCCGCTCGGAGTCTGCAGTGTTTTTCCGTCTGGTGCGCGTGTGTTGGTGGGGCGGGACATAACTGGTGATTGGCGTGTCTGTGCACGTGGTGCGACTGAAAACTGATGATTGGCTTAGATTAAAAATGTCCATAATTTATCACCCGAAATCGTTGCGTCTGGCCAAGCGCTGGTCCGCGCGCGCCGCACCGCGAGGCTTCCGCACTTGCCCTTATCATATATTGGCAGGTCGCGGGGTTGTGTGTCCAGGCGGAGATAATTCTAATACTTTTGTTTTATTCTTAATAAATTGGCCTTTTTATCTATTATTAGCGAAACAATGCCGCGTTAAAGATCGCGGAACTAACAGATTCATGTGGTAACAAGAAAGTGTCTGGGGTCTCTTCACTGCTGAAGAGGAGCGAAAAAAGAACCGAGTTCTCTTCTAAGTCCACTATGTTGTGAACAGCAAAAGAACCGAGCTCACTTTCCCTTTCTGGATCACTTTAACCCAACTGAGTTTGGTTAGTTTAAAACGAACTATGTGAAAGCACCCTCATTTCCTGTTTGCACTAGAAAGAGTGTACATTTTTGTTATTGTTATTTAATTTTGGTACATTGTTAAACAAAATATACTGAGAGCAGAACATTTTAAACTGTTTACTTTTGTGAAATTTACTTTTTGCTAATTCCTTAAAAAGCATAATTTATATTTATTTGTTGGCCAGTTGTAGTCCTAATACTGTATATAAATATTATAAGTTTTAAACCAACTATTGTGTTTTATTATTCATTATACTAATGATAATATTTACAATACTATTTTGAATTTGATAAGTTCAAGTTGGTTTTTATTGTCATTCTGCTACATGCGTAAACAAATAGTAGAACGAAATGTCGTGTCCCACAGGACCACGATGCTACATATGTATTCAAGTACACATGTTCACACAAACAGACTGTACAACAACTTTACATGAATACTGTGCATGAAATTGGATTTTGAAAAGGAAATTTTTGTACCTGAGACTGTAAAAAAGGAAATGCTTCGTAAACATTTTAGTGCAAATAAGCGTCTCTCACGTTGTCCCACGACAATAATAAAATAGTGTAATGTACAGTGCTTTATAATAATAATAATATATATTTAGTGTCTATTTCATTAATTTAACATTTAATATTGACAGCAGCCACGTGTTTTGACAAATAAAAAAAAACACAAAAAGTAACGCAATAGTTACTTTTCTTGGTAATTAGTTACTTTTATAATGATGTAACTCAATTACTAACTCAATTACTTTTTGTTAGAAGTAACTAGTAACTGTAACTAATTACTTTTTTAAAGTAACGTTCCCAACACTGCTCATAACAAATAATGCCATTTTTAATTTTAAGGCGTGTCTGACATAATTGTTGTGGTCTGAGATTCTAAATATGTGAGCAATTGTATGTATAGAAAACATTTATTTACACTGTGCAGTCTGAATGTCAGTTTTACATATTGATCACTATAATCAGTCATATTGATAACTATGATCAAAAGCACCGTCCTACAAACTGTGTGTTCAAATTCCACACTATGAACATAGTAGAAACATTAGGAAAGAATTAACCGAGGGTCTGATTTTAAGTCCCTTGTGCATTGTAGTGGGAAATTTCGATGTACCAGTTGTTCGTGTATTTCCACAATTTTCTCACTAATTTAAAGTTTGCATTTTCTCTTAAAATACTATTTTTCTTTATTTAACAAACCTAACTTGTGACTTGTATCAATTTGATATCGATTTTCTTGAGTAATAGAAAAAAAGTTGATTCTAGTGATCCGAACTTCAACTCCCAGAATTCTCACTTCAGTCCACGCAGACGCAGAGCAAGCAGGCCCGTTTCGAACAGTTTCTTTATCCGATGCATGTGAAGACGATCGTAGCAAAGGATTATTTTCCCCTGCACAGCAACCCGAGCGTTTTGATTGTATTTGTTCCCTGTTATCAACTCTGCCTCGTTGTTCGTTTTCGACTGTTTTCCGACGCTTTTGGACTTTTTTTTCCCCGCCGTTAGCGCTAATTTACCGGATGCTCCGTTTGTTCCACAATAATGATTTTTTTGTTTTGACACGTTATTTAGCAAAAGTAAATTCAAGTATTTCCTTTTATTTCTGGATTGCTCCTCACTCGAAATGTGGAAAAACAAGCACTTATATTTACGTGCATATTTGAAATTGGTTGCTTATATGAACGGTTAAATACGGTATGTAATAATGTACGTACGTGTTAAAAAAAGAGTCTAACAGATGCTGTTATCTTGCAGGACTCTATGACAAGTGCTTCTATGCGTCCAGTGATCGAGGATGGCTGCTGGGACTCAAAGCCGTCAGCGAACAGGGCAACCGCGACCCTCGCTTCTTTTTCTCCTTGAAGACCGACCGAGCCAACAAACTCACCACCATCACCTCCAACGTGCCCTACGTTCCCAACCACTGGTCACACGTGGCCGTCACCTATGACGGCATCTTCATGAAGCTGTACATCAATGGCGCCCAGGTCGGTGTGAGCCGGGACCAGTCTGGAGAGATTTTCAGTCCTCTTACCAAAAAGTGCAAAGTGCTGATGATGGGTGGCAATGCCTTAAACCACAACTACAGGGGAACGGTGGAGCAGCTGAGCCTGTGGCACCAAGCACTCACTCAGCAAGAGCTGGTCCGATTCATGCGACACAGCTCCGACCGCTTCCGCAACCTCTCTCAGCTTGTCGTCCTCGAGACCTTTGAGAACATGTCGAGGAGATGGCTCCCGGTCAAAGACGGCAGCTTTCCAGCCTTGTACTGCTCTGACCGGAACCCCTCCGCAGACGTCCTGGACACCTCTCTGAAGCCCCCACCTTGCGGTCAGACGGTGTGCGACAACGTAGAGGTGGTGACAAACTACTATGAGTTCTGGAGCTTCCGCAAGCCAAAGACCGTGCGCTATCGAGTGATCAACATCCACGACGACGCGGGGAAGTGGCCGACGGTCACCGAGCATCAAATCAACCTCCAGCACCAGCATCTCAACAACGCTTTCCGGGCGTACAACATCACGTGGGAGAGCACCGTTCACAACGTCTACAACTCGTCGCTGCGCCACCGTCTCATCCTGGCCAACTGTGACATCAGCAAAGTGGGCGACGAAGAGTGCGACCTGGAATGCAACCACACGCTCACAGGCTTCGACGGCGGATACTGCCGGAGACATACGGCACGCTGCCCGGAACACAAGCAGGGCAATGGGGTTTGTGACCCAGAGTGCAACTGGGACAACTTCTACTACGATCATGGCGACTGCTGCAACCCCAACATCACAGACGTGACCAAGACCTGCTTCAATCCTGCTTCCCCGCTCAGGTAATCTCCTGCTTATCTTGAGCTAATTGTGGCTTTGTGGTTTTTTTCTGTGGAGCACGGCAGAAAGTTATTGCTTTTAATATTTACGATAAAATCTAAAAATAGACGGTGTATATGTTGGTGTAGAGTCGGTTTAACAGATTAAGCATCAAAAGCGCCATGTGGATTTTTTTGTGTGGTCATTTTGGAACAGGTTACACTTTTTGTGTTGGTAATTTCTAAAGTTTGTGGCAATTTCACCATTGAAAGTTGGAAATCACTTTAAACCAGTGATGTTAAAAGTCGCAACGTTTATTACTCAAAAGTTAAACAAGACTTTTGTGGAACTAAAAGTATCACCTCCAACTTTTTACTCAAGCAAAAGTGCTGGTTTGATAACTACTTGAAGTATGAAAGTAAAAGTATTGCATAGAAAGAAAAGCCATTAAAAAGACATTTTAATGGTGTAGCACTACATCTGTTATATTAAAATGTTGTTGCTGCCATATGTACAGTATTTATGCAAATATAAGCACCCTCAAAACGTGCGGGGTGCTTATAATCGTCAATTTCAAACATGCGCAAACATGTCATTTTTCCGTATTTCAAGTCCGGAGAAATCACAAATGAACGGGAACACTTCGTTTTTATGCAGCGGTGTGCGTAAGCTTTTATTGGCTCAATAACAGAAACAAATAAATATTAGACACGCCGCAAAACGGGTACAAAATAATACTGGAAGAAGTACGATTAAACTAAATACAATCATTAATATTACAACAAACAGAAACTACAAACCACGACCAGTTAGCTTAGCGCTAACAAACGGGTCCAATGTGTAATCGCCGAAAGACAGACGAAAATGAGGAACACGTGCAAGAAGTAAAAAATCCAAGGAACAGACAAAATCAAAATGCTCGGTCTGCTAAACAGGGAATAATAATCCTTCGCTTTGAATCTCTTCACACAACGTCGGATAAAGAGAGAACTCGACGAGTCTCTCCAAGAAAAAAAAAAAAACGAAACAAAAACAGGATATTTGCATACATATTCAATGAGTAAAAGTAAAAAGTAAGCAGTTTTAATAATACAAGTATAAATAAATAACAATAATAATAAGTATATAATATACATTAAATAATAAGTATAACATTTTACTTTAAGTAACAAAGTATTTTTACATTGCTTGCCTCCCCTGCATCCAACATGTGTGAGGTAAAGTGAGGTGAGTTTGTCAGTGTGGCCACTAGAGACCGCGACCACTCTCTCTCTCTCTCTCGCTCTCTCTCTCTTTCTCTCTCTCTCTCTCTCTTTCTCTCTCTCTCTATACCGCCCAGTATCATTTCAAAATGGGACGCACAATTTCATTGCAAATTTTAAGTTTTTCCCCATAAATATGTTGCGGCATGACGTTCTTCGAACATCTTAACTGTTGAACTGGAGTCAAAGATCTGGAGCTTGAATTAGACGAAGTGGAGGAAGAGATGCCGTTTGAAGGACGATAAAACATCTTGAGGAATGAAGCTGCGAGAGTCGCGAGTTTCAGCTGGGTGTTTGTGCGCTCCATCTATCCCCAGCGTCTCTTTTGGCTCCAGCTCGGCTACCAATCTCTTTTCGCTCTGCGGTTGAAGCCAACAGCTCTCGTGCTGACCAGATGTGAAGCTTCCAGACATAGTTCTCGTTTCGTGTAAGCGTATAAAAGTGATTTTACAGTGAATACGTGGGAATGGAAACTATGTACTGACGAATGAGCGGGGGAGCCCGTCACGACCCGAGCGAAACCTCCAGCGCGGTACACAACTGCAACGTTGGGGAAAAAGAAGTTTCCTGAAATGTGCGGAGGCCGTGAGAACACTGCGTGTCGGCCAGGGGTTTGGTTCCGAGGATGGTGGGGAAAATCAAAAGTGTGTGTTCAAAAATATTAGTCGTATTTACGCGAATTTAAGCACCCCCTTTTTGGGGTTGGATACACAAAAAGAAACACAGACAGAATGACATTAGATAGATAGATAGATAGATAGAAAGGCAGATCGATGTATGGATAGATGGATGTATAGATTGATTGATTGATTGATTGATACACAGACAAAAAGACAGACGTTCGACAGATAGATGGATGGATGGATGGATGGATGGATGGATGGATGGATGGATAGATAGATAGATAGATAGATAGATAAGCAAAATAACGACACGAGCTTTAATACACAGTTTAATCAGAGCATCAGACGCTGTTCTGTGTCAAGATTTTTGGCCAATAGCCTAATCGAAGACCCTCGGCTTGTAAACTGAAATGGCTAATAGATGGTCACCTACAGATTTATACGGCAAAAACACATGTTTGGAAGCCCCAGCTCCTTCTTTGCACACCAACCAAAGCAAACAAACACAGCTCATTCCCTCACACGGCCTGAGAAACCACCTGTCTACACAAGAGACAAGCTAAGAAAGCAAAGCTCGTGTTTGTCTCTCTGTCTCTTACCTAATGACATATAGCTCTGATGTACTTACGCGTCTCCAACACACACACACGTGCACTCGCAAACACACACACACACGTGGTAAGCCTCTCTGTTTAGAAGAAGGCTCGGATGAAGACTAAAGCACAGGGGACCAGTGGTGTAAAGAACTTGAGTAAATAATATAACTTTTAATAATAACTTTGTTACTTGACTTGAGTATTTGTGGCTACTTTGTACTTGTACTGAGTATGAAACATAAGCATCTATTACTCTGTACTTGACTACATTAGTGATTGAGTATCTGTATCTTTACTTCACACTATTGGACACTATTGTTACTCGATACATTGTGATTGTGCGCGACAAGTCGACATGTTTTTCATGTTTTTCTGTTTTTCCGGGACACGGCCATTTTGCCAAAATAAAGTACAAATTTGCGTTATGAGATGTGATTTGGACTTCATAATCCTTCACTTAAGTCGAGTCGACTGTGTATAAACTCTTTTATATATAATTTATGAAAAAAATACCATTTAAAAATAGTCCCACACACATTTACACACCCATATATAGATGGATGGATGGATGGATGGATTGATGGATGGATGGATGGATTGATGGATGGATGGATGGATGGATAGAAAAAATAGATAGATGGATGGATATTGATAATCTCACTCACTTTACTTTAGATGGATGGATGGATGGATAAATAGATATAGATAGATAGATAGCTAGATAGATAGATAGATATATAGATAGATAGATAGATAGATAGATAGATAGATAGATAGATAGATAGATAGATAGATAGATAGATAGATAGATAGATAGAAAAAATACCATTAAAATATTTATTACAACCACACACTTGTTTACACACACATAGATAGATAGATAGATAGATGGATAGATAGATGGAAAAAATATAATTAAAATAGTTATTATAACCACACACATAATTACACACCTTTTTTAAACACAAACACACAGGGTTTGATATAAGTGAATGGTTTATGTGTTCACACACATGTGTGTGTGTGTGTGTATGTTCTTTTTTATTATATAAATTTTGGCGGGGAATTACAATGTTTTTTATTATAAGTCCCAAACAAAATGTAAGTCACATACATTTCTGTGATCTGGCATAAAGACCCCCACAGACCCCGGAGTGTTTTTTTTTCTCCTGTTCGGGTCAATTACAAACGGCTCTGTTATTCTGTGAACTTCACGCCTGCTTGTGCATGATACTAATTGTGCAGATGATTGATCACGGGTCTTATGTACTCGGAGTTGATGAAAAGACCCCCGAACGGCTGGGAAAATTATAGTCCTTCCAGCCAACGGTAGAACGCCGCCGACCCACCCAGCGAAACCGCACTCGCTACATCTGGATTTTACGGAATGAATAATACATGAATGTAAATGGATGGAGCCATAATCCTGTATTTAATAGGGATTAAACATAAATGCATAAACACTACTCCGAGTGCAGAACGGCGGAATTGATCAGCAGTGATGTCTGCATTTTTCAATTTTTTTTTTGACTTTCCAATAAGACATGTTTCTATTCCGTACAGGCATGTTTTTTTAATGGATGTATTACACTCTAGTACGTAAGGAATTCCGTATTTACGTGTACATTTAGATATTTCAGGTACAAAATAGTGTATACAGTATATATTATTATATGATTTTTTTACATTTCTTCTTGAATTACGATATTTTTTCTCCTAATTCCATTCTTTCTTTTATTTAACAAACCCAAGTTGTGACTCATATAACTTCAATGTCGTTTTACTTAATTACTTGAATATAACCATATTTACACGAATATAAGCACCCGCCAAATTTTTTGTTTGTTTGGTTTTTTTTTTCTGGCTAAATTACGTACTATTTCTCTGCAAAATACAATTTTTCCTGTATTTAACAAACCTAACTTGCCATTTCAATGTGTTTTACTTAAAAATAAAAAAAACAATAATCTATTCTAGCAAACGGAACTGATTGAGTTTGAAGCGCTAGCCCGCTAGCATTTAGCGCAGCAAATTACGGGATACATTATGGTCTGTCTCTTCAAATATTAATGACTGTGTTTAGTTAAATCTTAATCCAGTGTTATTTAGCCACTGCTAAGTGTCGCGACGTTTGTAATGTTTCTTTATTTTTGTTATTGAGGTAATAAAAGATTACTATATGTACGTCTTATAATGCACGCATTATTTAAAGACGCACACGCGCGCCTCTGCATAAAGACGACGTGTTTCTGTTTGTTTGTGATTGTGTCTGAATTGAAANGAGCGTGAATATTTACCCCCCCCCCCAGTTTTTGAGCGTCGAAAATTCGAAATAAAGGGTCCTTTTATTCGCATAAATACAGTACATTAGAAGAGAAACAGACGTGCAAAGAAAGTACTGTAGTACTTTTACACACTTGAGTAAAAGTACTGATACCTTACCAATTCCAAGAAGACTTGAGTAAAAGTCGTAAAAGTATCCAATTATAAAGATAAACTCGTACTAAATATAGCATAAAAAAACCCGCCAAGAAATGTGAAAAACAACAACCGACTGGTCCCACACAATCACAATGTAACAAGTAACAGTAAATGTCCATTCAAATGTAGTGGAGTAAAGAGTACAGATACTCAGTTACAAATGTAGTCAAGTAGAGACTTACATTTTTGATGTACAGTACAAATACAAAGTAGGAAAAATACTTAAGTAGAGTAGCAGTCTATTTACTCAAGTACTTTACACCACTGGCTGCTGTAGAAAACTGGCACTAACACAAGAAAACAGGTCGCAATTGCATCTTCCCAAGAGATTAAATCATCCGTGGATGTTTGTCAGCGTTAAAAATGGCTGAAGTGATTTATGTTTCGACCCTACAAGATGCGTCGACTCCCTTCCTACTCAGCGAAATACGAGCAAAAAAAGCTTGAATGGTCCTAAGCTGGATTGTGCAATACATGCGGCCTGAAGCCTGCATACTTTGGCTGGACGTGTGCATACTTTGGCCTGCTGTTTCTGTAGTAGGCCTACGTCCACATCTGATTTGTGTTGTTTTTTCACGTGAGCCAATGGATTAAACTTAATTGAACTCAGATTAGGTCCCTTTGACCTACAGTAGTGGGACTTTTATTAAAGCAGAGGCCTGGTTTCTAAAAAGCATGTTCTTTAATGCTCTTAAGTCTATGGTGGACTGGCTTTGAGTCTCGCTGACCCCCTTTTCCCCTTATGTACAGCCAAAAAGCCGACCAAATATTTTCATAGGAAATAATGAAATTCCTGAAATTATTAAGAGGGAAACCTTATATCATCTGTTCTTCTTAGATTTGTTCCCCAAGCTGGCTTCCCAAGCTGAGCCTGGTCATCCTTTTCTTTCTTTCTTTCATGAATATGAAACACATTTATGTTTATACATTTGTGTTTATTTTTTCGTTACATTTATATGTTGCTTTTCTCTTTCTTTATTTCTATAAACATTCTTTCTTTGTATAAAATATATGACATGCATGTTTCAGTTTATCATGGTGAATAAGGTATTTGTTGTTTACAAGTGTTTACAATTCTTAGTTTTTTTTTCTTTTTTTTTTTTAATACATTTTTTATATATTTATCTATTGATTTATTTCATACATTTATTTATTCTTTTTTCTTTATCTCATTCTTTCTTTATTTCTTTCTTTACTTTTTATTTGTTACATTTATATGTTGCTATTTTCTTTTAATGTCTATACAAAAAATGTCTTTCTATAAAATATATGACATGTATACACATTACAGTTTATTATGTTGAACAAGGCATTTGTTGCTTTTCAAAATATTGATGTTACAATTGATACAAAAAATGTGTTATTTTATTTTATTTATTTTTAGATATTTATTTATTGATTTATTACATACCTTTGTTTGTTTTCTTTCCTTCTTTCTTTCATGAAAATGAAACACATTTTCTTTTATTTATACATTTTTTTTCTCATAACATTTACATGCTATTATATTTCTTTATTTCTGTAAAAATGACTGTATACAGAACTTACAGTTTATTATGTCGAAAAAGGCATTTGTTGCTTTGCAGAATATAGATGTTTTCATTGATACAAAAATTATAAGTGTTTATATTGTTTTTAAAATATTTTTTTTTTATTTTTACGTATTTGTCTATTGATTTAATTCATACGTGTATTTGTTCTTTCTTTCTTTCTCTCCATCTTTCTTTTTTTTCCTTTTTGTCCGTCTGTTTTTTTGTCTTTTTTTAACATACACTTGAAATGCACACATACGTCTGTTGCTATTCAACATATAGGAAAAAAGAAAAACATTCATTGCTTTTTGGACTGCTTTCTGGAAGTGTTGGACTTAGGGCAAGAGAGCTTTCCTTTTATCGCTGACTTTTTTCAGAAGAGTGTATTTTCGGAAGAACTTAGAAGGGTCTCCCGTAAAGTCAGAAGAAGAAGCGAGGAAAATTTACACATCTGTGCAAATATGAGTATATTCATGCTTACATGCTGTTGTACTTATGGAAATGCGTGTCTACAGCAAGCCAACATTCATCACGTCTCCGCTTGATTCAGTGTTTGAGGGGAAATACTACGCTTTTTAAAGGGGCCGTATTTGGAACTGCCGCATGACACAATGCATTCCTAACCAGACAGGGCCGGCGACCTCTGACCTCGGTCCAGGCCGCAAAGGAAGGCTCGGGTTTCCCTCTAAACAAAAACTGTGCCACACTCACTAGGGTCATTCAATTACAAAACACACTTTTTCCCTTCACAAACATGAACACACACTCGGACACAGACATTCTCGGTGTCTTTCGAGCCACTCATCACAGTAAAGCTGTCATTAAGGAGCACTCGTATATTTTGGTAAAGGTCTTCTATGAAATCAAATTAGGGCCAAAAATATCAAACGTACATTTCTAAGAAAGAAACAAACAAAAATGCTTCACGTTTACGTTTTTTTTAATATATTTTTTTTTTTGCTTGCAATCTTCACATTTTCATTTGAAACTTTCTTTTTCGCTTTGGATTTTTTGTTTGTTTCTTTTTTTTTTCGGTTCTATTTCTGGCCAAAGTCTCACGTGGGGGCGGACCTTACTCTGATTGGTTGGTGAGAATGTGATTCATCGAAATACTGTATTATGAAACTTTGTATGTGCAGAGGCCCCGATAGGCACCTCACAAATAAAATGTATTATAATTATTTACTCGCCTTACCAAAGGTGAGTGACTATTATTATTTGTTCTCAGCCAAGAAATGGAGAACCCCCCCCAAACCCCCAACACTCACCCTAGTCACCAACTAACACCCCAGAACCGAAATCCGAATGATAACACGAATCCGACGATGTAAGATTTGCCTCTGTATCTCTGTCAGAAACTCTATATTAACCTCTATACTATATCTCTATATTGTTATTGTAACTCTGGAATGTCAGGGATTTGGCATAAAATGGCCCTTATCTTGGAAACGATGCGTCGTATCAAAAAAATGCTCCACGTTAATTTTTGTTCATTTCTTAGAAATTTCCATTTGATATGTTTGGCACTCATCTGCCAAAATGATCATGTAAATGTTTCTTGTAAATTTCCAAGAATTTTTTTTTTTTTTTTTTTGTAATCTTCACATTTTCGCTTCTGGCACTAGCTTCACGTGGGGGCGGGCCTTACTCTGACTGGCTGGTGAGAATGTGATTGGTCAGATGCTTGAATAGGAAGTGTGGGAGAAGTTTAGTGAGCGTACACCGTGTCATTAACCGCTGTTTTAATGTACTGCTGTGACGTGAAAGTGTTGATACATGACTCATCACCGCAACCGAATAAATACTCTGACAATTTTTCGATACTGAATGTGTTTAGGCGCTCACTAAACTTCTTCTACACTTCCTAGTCAACCGCTGTCAATCACATTCTTGGCAGCCAATCAGAGTAAGGCCCATCGCTCACGTGACGCTAGTGCCAGAGCGAGAAAAAAACAAAAAAATCCCAAGCAGAAAAAAATAACGTTTCAAATGAACGCATGAAGAGTGCAATCGAAAATTTTTAAACCAAACGTAAATGTGACGCATTTTGACGCAAATTTTACATTTGATAATTTTGGCACTTGCCTAATTTCACAGATTCTTGCCATCAGGACCAGGTCTATAAAAGGTTTTGAACATGAGTGCTGGTTTTGTTGTAGAGCCTACATGGATGTGAAGGAGCTGAAAGAGATTTTAAACCTCGACGGATCTACGCATTTGAACATNAGCACTGCTGGAAACTGTTTAGCTTGTTAAAGAAGCTATAAAACTGACCTTCCTTTCAGCAGGTTGAGAATCTGGAGCATCACATTTGTGGCGTCAATCAAATGCTCAAAATGAAATGGAGAACTTTCACGTGAAACTCCAGAGTCTGTCCTTGTTCTAAGGGTGCTTTCACATACAGTATAGTTTGTTTAAAACAAACCAATCTCAGTTGGGTTAAAGTGAGCCAGAAAGTTACCCAGCAGAAAGTGGAAACCTAGTGGACTCAGAAGAGAACTCTTTTTTCGCTCCTCTTCAGCAGTGAAGAGAACCCAGACCCTTTCTTGTTCACGCACACATCTGTTCATTCTGTGATCTCTCTTCTGCAATGTATTTTGCCCCTTTGTTCTACATTTTTTAACACTTTAACGTGGTTCAGTTAATTATATTTTTTGGGAGATCAAAAGAAAAGCTTTAATTTATTAGGAATAAAAAATATTTTTTATTTATAAAAGCCTTTTTTATTGGAATGGTTTCTATGAGTTGAGAAGAATTGTCGATTCATGCAATCGTCTTTCCAAATACAGTTTTGTATTTTCCAAATACAAATACAGGCAACAAAACAACCTGCCATTATTAAAAGAGGAATTATTTTCTATGGAATCAGATTAGTGCCAAAAATATCAAACGTAAAATAGAAACAAACAAAAATGCTTCACATTAACATTTGTTTTTTTGCTTGCGATGATTTTGTTTGAAACTTTTTTTTTCCGCCATGGATATTCCGTTCATTTGTGTTTTCGTTTGGATTTCTGGCACTAATCTGATTCCATTGTTTCCCCCCTTAAGTATTACAGTGATGTGACAAATTTGCGGGTACCGAAACCTCCGGGTGTGCGCAGCAAAACGAAACGTGTAGTGGACCAAGATCTCTTTGCTTTGACATAACACAAAGTAATCGAACCACAAACAGCCCCGCAAACAAGCCGCCCTCAGACCACCTCTGGAGGTGTTCGCTTTAAGGGGGTCTTAGATCGCATAGTGTCTTCACATATATGCCCTGAACCGCTCCGAGTGCGTGTGAAAGGGTTAAACGAGCTAGGTGTGAAAGCACCCTTGGAAAATAAAGTGTGACTTTTCATTGAACACACAAAATTGGTGACCCCACACTTTTGATCGGTAGTAATGTCACAAAATGTGGTGGAAAATAACAAATCTATTTGCTTATCTTTTTTGAGGTGGGATCGTATTAAATCCTTTGTTTTACGGCACGTTTGGACACACTCACACCATGATCCACGAAATCGGGCATAGCCTTGGACTGTACCACGTCTTCAGAGGAATCTCAGAAGTGGAGTCGTGCAACGACGCTTGCTTAGAGACCGAGCCGTCTCTGGAAACGGGAGATCTGTGTGCCGACACCAACCCGACGCCCAAGTACAAGTACTGCCATGATCCCGAACCGGGCAATGACACCTGCGGGAGACGCCACTTCACCAACACTCCCTTCAACAACTACATGAGTTATGCGGGTAGGTAAATTTGTATTTTATTTTTTAAATTTAATTATTGATTTTTACACTTGCTAATGGCATCATGGGACCTGCATTTTAAATTGTCTGATTGGCTGATGAAATTATGAACAATTTGGGCTGGTTCTGATGATTTCATCATTATATTAAACCATGGACTAGTTTAATCTTTGGTCAGTTTAGCAGAGACAACGTTAGACAGTGGTAACAAAAATTTTGTTTTGCGAAAGGCGTCGTCGAGAAAACGTCTTTTGTTGCGCCCTTAAAAAGGGTAAAGATGGTAAGCGAAAGAGTGAAAACCAGCACGCGTTCCCTCATTCACTCGCTTGTATTGAATCTTTTTTTCAGAACATTACACAATACAAATATAATCGAAATTACATACATAACAGAAATGTGCAAACTATGCTTCAAAAGACACTTAACAAAACATATCTGTAAATAAGTACTTTGATAAACAAATGCTTTAGTAATTTTAACTCAAATACTGTATGTATCCCCAAATTGTATTTCTAAGATTGCTTTAGTAAAAACCGTAACAAAATGCAAACCAAACACACAACTATTGCCAATAAAAATAACATTGCAAACCCCAACGTCATCTACCGCAAACCACGAGGTCTCCTGCAGCTAGCTCACTATCAACATTAGCATTCACGTTAGCCAAACGCTTACTCGTCAGATAAAGAAATAAAACACACTTTTATAGAAACAACCATTAACATAATTTACCTTTCATCACTTTCTTAGTTGTTTTTATCCCGTATGGATTTGGAAAGATTACCTTAAAAAGAGTAAAGATGGTAAGCAAAAGAGTGAAAACCAGCACGCGTTTCCCCATTCACTCGCAGCGGACGGTGCGACTCCCTCTACTGGTTACCGGAGGTAATTCTCTTTCCATAACAACAACCTGAACAACCGCTCACTTGAAACATAATAATTGCGAAAAATAACAGAAACATTTGCCTCCCTTCAAAAGGATAAATTAAGTAACGTGTCAAAATAAAATAAAAAATATGGCAACTGCAATGAAAGATAATATTGACACCCCAACATACCCCCCCCCCCACAAAATAGATGTTGTCCCCAACATCCTGGCAGTTTTACATCCTCAGTTAAAGTCAAAACAGTTAAGATCAACCCAAATAAGGCAATATAAGGTATCACAAACATTTGCTTGATATTCACAGAATGGAACTCTTTTCATACATTCTGTATGGCAGGGGTGCCCACACTTTTTCGGTGCGCGATCTACTTTTCAAATG
>SOMO01000010.1:892195-905043 GCA_028128575.1 Paedocypris carbunculus | reverse complement strand
TATAATTATTTAATGCTTTATTACTTAAATAAATGTATTATTGCATTATTTTGTCCAACTTTGCTGTATATGGTTTGTTCAGTGTCATCCTGTGGGTTTTAAACCGCAGTAAACACACACACTTCAGAATAAAATCCTTTTTCAGGTACGAAAATGTCCGAGTTGATAGCAGACTTACTTGACCGCTGTGTTTCTTCACTCATCCTCTCTGTTTATTGTACGTATGTTTTATTTCAAACTCGACTAGCGCACGACTCGCATCCAACGTTGTGAGTGAAGTAAAACGCACACGTGACCGCTGCTGCCGCACGGTGACGGAGCTCCGCCCCGATGCGCGCACAGCCGCACACACACGCACAGCTGACAGAGAGACGCTCGTTGGAAATTAGAGTTCGGCAGAATCATGTAAATGCTGGATTAAAAATCGCTTTTTACACTTTCCGTCCTTTCAATTCATTTTAGCCCCTGTCTGGCAAGCATGCTAGAGTTTTTAAACTTTTTTTTTCCCTCGTCATTTTTTCGCGATCGTTTTTCGATGTCATGCGATCTACTCACAATGCCTTTGCGATCGACCAGTCGATCGCGATCGACGTAATGGGCACCCCCGCTGTATGGTAATGGTGAACCAAACAATATCCATTCAAAGTCCATTACACTTATTCCAAACCAGTGTTCGAAAAATATTTTGCTGAATTATGGTAATTCAATATGAAGGCTTGACTTTTGCAGTTAAAGTCTGTAACATCTGGAGCGATTACAGACGGTTAAATCTTTCAACCTGTCCATTCTCTTTGGGGTGATAGGGAGTTGTTCTGGACCCTGCAATTCCGCAGTACTTTTTCAGTTGCGCAAAATGTTGGTTCTCAAATTCGCCTCACTGGTCATGATGAATTCATTGCCTAGTCATTGAAGATTTTATCTGCTGCTGCTCGGCGAGACTTGGAGGTAGTTGCATAAGCTTGTGCAAAACGTGTTTAGTGGTCGATGATCACTAGGACTAGCCTTTGCACTGTTCAAGATGCAAAAATCTACAGACACCAGTTCACAACATTGGTATTAGAAACTCATCGTCACTCTCAGTTTATTTAAACGGTACTTCTAGCCACCCAAAATACGGCATCTTTGTCCCATTGGCCGCTTTAATCTGCAAACAATCAAACGAGTCAACCAGCTTTGTGACATCCCTCAGCTTTACTTCCAACAAGTGATTTTCTTTCCATGTCTCATCTACCGTGAAAATTTGCGACCCCGTGTCCCAGAGCGCCTGAACCTTCTGTCCTAACGAGACATTTTTTTTCCCACTAGCTCACGTACTGTCTTTGCCTCCTTTTTTTGCTTTTACACCAACCTTGTTCCTTTTGTTTCCAAATTTCCCACTTGGGCGTAGCATTTGCTGTTCAACACTCAAACACCTACATGGCTTACAATTTCTTTTAGTCAGTAGACCAGGGTCTAGAATGTCCGTCTTGTCCAGCCTGGGCCGAAGTTCTCCCAGTCCACCATATATTGCATCCGCGAGCGTATATAGAGTCTTCATTCTCCACAGCCAGGGTAAGGGAGGCTACACCATCCTCCGGACCTGAGGAAGAGGGAAGAGTGGATGAGTCGTAGGGCTTCAGGTGTGAGACGTGGAAAGTGGGATTGATCCTGTAGTGAGGAGGTAGTTGGAGACGGTAGGCCAAGGGGTTGACTTGTCTGACGATTTTGAATGGTCCGATGTACCGTGGGCTCAGCTTTTTGCAGGGCAGTCGGAGGAGTATGTTACGGGTAGATAGCCACAATTTTGGCCTGGACAAAGGATGGGAGTACTCCGGCGACTGCGGTTGGCCTGTAGTTGTGACCTCCGACTGGCCTGCTGAAGATGTTGGTGAGCTGAGCCCCATACCCTCTCGCTTGTTCTGAAATAAGTGTCAACTGCTGGAATGGTTGAGGGTTCTGAAGAAAGTGGGAAAAAAGGGGGTTGATAGCCGAGTACGTATTGGAATGATGAGATACCTGTTCTCTCCTGGCAGAGCAAATTCTGTGCGTATTCGGCCCATGTAAGGTACTGGTGCCAGGAATTCTGATTTCGGCTACAATACGACCTGAGGTAACGACTGATCTCCTGAATCTTCCTCTCGGTCTGGCCGTTGGACTGGGGATGGTAGCCGGAAGTGAGATTGACGGTGACTCCAAGACGAATGAAGAAGGCCCTCCAGACTCGGGAGACGAATTGTGGTCCACGGTTGGAAACAATGTCTTCAGGAATGCCATGATTACGGAACACTTGCTGGAACAGGACCTCCGCCGCTTCCATAGCCGTCGGAAGTGCCTTTCGGGGGGTCAATTTGCAGGCCTTGGAGAACCTATCCACAGCTACAAAAATACAAGTCATGCCATTAGACCTTGAAAAATCTGTTACAAAATCAACGGCTAGGTGAGACCAGGGCCGGATGGAAATAGGTAGGGGCAACAATTCGCCCTGAGGCTTGGCCCGGGGGACTGTGGCTGTGGCACAGACCTCACAACCTTGAACGTAGGTTTCCACATTCCGAGTCATGGAGGGCCACCAGTAACGGGATCGTAGGAGCGAGAGGGTCGCGAGGTGCCAGGGTGTCCTGAACCCAAGGACGTGTGCATTGCCTCAACCAGGGGTGTTCGCCATGCTTGCGAGACGTACTGTCGGTTTTCGGGAAAAGCCGGGGGTCTGGGCTCCTGGTGTTCGGCCGCCTGAATCTTTGAGTCCAGTTCCCACTGGATCGGCTGACTAAGATCTTCTCAGGAAAGATACGTTCGATGTGGGGGGATGCCTCCTGAGGTTCGCCAACTCGCGACAATGCATCTGCTTTTCCGTTCTTGGAATCGGGTCTGTAAGATATGGAGAAACGAAAACGTGCAAAAAACATGACCCACCTGGCATGCCAGGGATTGAGTCGTTTCGCCTCTCGAAGGTACTGTAAGTTTTTATGATCTGTGAGTACCGTAAAAGGAAACTTGGCCCCCTCCAACCAGTGTCGCCATTCTTCAAGCGCTAATTTGATGGCGAGCAGTTCCCGATCTCCCACAGCATAGGTCTGCTCAGCCGAGGTCAGCTTCTTGGAGAAGTATGCACAGGGATGCAAATTCGAGTCCTTCACCTGTCTCTGGGACAGTATAGCTCCAACACCATAGCTCGAGGCGTCAACTTCGACAAAAAATGGCGCCTTAGGATCAGGGTGGAGTAAAATGGAGGCCAAGGAGAAGGCCTTCTTCAGACTCTGGAATGTGTCCTCTGCATCCGAATTCCACCGCAGCTGCGTGGGCTTGTTTCTGAGAAGATTGGTTAACTGAGTACATACAGCACTATAATTAGCTATGAATCGTCGATAAAAGTTCGCAAACCCCAAGAATCGTTGAAGGTCACGGATAGACGTAGGCTTAGGCCAATCTCTGACGGCTCGAACCTTCTCCTGGTCCATTGCTATTTGATGGGGGGAAATTACATACCCCAGGCAGGGCCGGCCCAAGCCTTCAGGGGGCCCTAGGCAGAATTTGCTTGGGGGCCCCTTGCTAACTGGACAAAGCACATATAATAATAATAATAATAATATTAACAACAACAACAATAATCAAGTACATTTTTAAGGCTCCTTTAGAGACCCTCTGAAGCAGCAGCAACCACGCAGATCACATCAGGCGTCTCCCAGTAGAGTGAAGTCTGAAGTTTTTTTTTAATTACAAAAGCAGCTTACAACAGCCGAGCCTACACCTTTTATGACCCACAAGATTATCACCTACAATCCAGAAAAGATGTGTTCAATTTTTCCAGTTAATTCTTTCGCTTGTTGTTTTCTCATGGAATAATACATTTCAATACTAATATGATATTTGTTTAAATATTATACATATACAGTTGAGGACAAAATTATTGCCCCCCTCTACAAAATGGTTATTGTTTTAAAGGATTTGCAAAACTGCTTTTAATCAGAGCAAAACAATAAAATGTAAACAGCTTTATTAGACATTTAACTGTGTAAAATACTGATTTGCTTTGTTTTAAAGCAGATTTTGGCAGAACCCAAATGCAGAACTGAATATACATACTGTCCCTAGCGGCTGTATTAACCAACTCATGTAATTCCAAGTATTTTTGGCATTTTTTGTCATATTAATTAATAAATGAATATTGTATTGGTTTAATTTAACATTGTATTAACTATTTTGATCGAATTATGACAGTATTCAGTCAATAACAATCATAGATTAAGATAACAATTATTTTATTTGTTAATTGTTCTCAAGCAAACGCAAAAAACGCAAGCAATCAGCGTTACCATTAGGAAAGAGCTCATAAACAGAACAACAAACTCTTAGTTTAAAAAACTGTAATCTCTCTCTCTCTCTCTCTCTCTCTCTCATCGCAGGCTCGCAGCTTCAACTGTTTTGAACGAGCGCAAAGGCTTTTCTAACTTTCAAATATCGGTCTGACGCGGTCTGGAACCCGGTAAAACCATGAGTTGTATTTGTTCCACATGCAAACAGCCTATCTGCAAAGTTATAAGGGGAGATTGTAGGTGAATGTTCCCAGGGGACAGAGGTTTGCCCTCGAGCTATAACAGGAGAGGATTTAGCAGAGTGAACCATCACTACCTTGCGTAGAGAAGAGCAAACTCGAGGCGAAGAAGAAATGGGACATACCGCTTTCAGTGGGGAACGAACTGGACAATCGGAGCGTTGATGGCCTGATCCGGCGCAGTAGAGACAGAGGCCCAGCTGAATTCGACGAGAGCGTTCAGCAGACGATAGGTGACAATGATCGACCTCCATGCTCTCCACCCTATCTGCCGGAGCTGGTTGAGCCACAGGCGTTGTTCTGAGCGTTGCGCTAGAGCCTTTTGATGAGGACATTTGCTGTGCCACATGCAACGCTTTGTCGATGAAGCCCTCGATGCCCAGGCGGTCGTCAAAAACCCAGAGAGCATTCTGGAGTCTAGTGTCCAGTCCACGGCGAAACGCAGTGATGAGTGCAAAGTCCGTCCAATTGCTAGCATTAGCCAGCGCGCGAAACTCCATGACATACTCCTTTACAGGTCGACCGGCTTGCTTTATGCAAAGTAGTTGGTCCAGTACCGCAATCCCCGCCAACGATTTGCCAAAGCCTGCCGTAAATTGGAAAAAAATTGGCCATCTTGGATGAGCGCGCCACCCATAGGGGAATGGCCCAGTGACGGGCTGCTCCAGACAATAATGAGAAAATGAAGGCAATTTTGGAAACTTCATCAGGAAACATCGTTTGGTTAGCTTGCATATAAAGCTCAGTTTGCACTATGAAACCTTCACAGTCCTCGGTCTGGCCAGTGAATGGAGTCGGTCGGGCTACCGGGCTGCTTCCCGCACTTGGAGCGAGCGAAGGTTGCACTGGAGGAGCTGCCACCGGGGGCGGAGTCGCATGGATTTGCTGCACTGCCGCCGTAACTTCCGGCAACAAAGCTGCACATACGGCAGGGACCAAATCCTCCAGGGAAAACGGCAGCGTCGCGACAGGCGCGGCATCTCCGTCATGCTCCATAATAGTCTCGGCCTGTCGTTCTGTTCCGCTCACGCCAGATAGTGAACGCGTAAAAAGATGACAGGGAGACTGAGCACTGAGATATAACAAGCGTTTTAATGGACAGAGTTGAGTAACCAGGATACTGACACTGATGAAGGATGATGATGAAAATGAGTTATTCATAAGTCACTTGCATTATAAGTCACTGGCTGCCCCATGTCCCCAAGGAGTTTAACGGCCTTCTACTGGTTCTGGCATGTCGTTTTTTGTCCTGCCTCTCTTTCTCATTGGTGCATGCAATGTTTACTCTTTCCAGCAGGAGCTCATCTGAAGTGTTGGACTGCATGAGGTAAGGCTGCAGGTTGCTTTTAATGTTGTCATTCTGCAGACCAGTCAATACAGTATGCATAAACAAACTTTGGACAAGAGCTGGGTTATATTTTAAACCGGACTCTGCTTCCTGAGAAGCAAATAGAATTTTCTGTCTCAGGTCCATGGCTCTTCTCAGAAAATTTTGAGGGGACTCTTTGCTACTTTGAACCTCGGAGGTGAGTTGTTTGTACAAATCAGTGGCACCTCTCTCTTGGTAGTGGGACCTCAGAATCCTACGAAGGGCAGGAAGCGTCACGTTACTAAAATAAGTAACGTGCCAAAATAAAATAAAAAATATGGCAACTGCAATGAAAGATAATATTAACATCCCAACACTTTCACTATACAAATTATTTCACTATACGATAGGCCAAATGTTGTAGTGACAAGAATGGTATTTTCTTACCACTAATATGCGTGGAGATCTATTGAGTGAAACATGCAGGTGTCCAGACGTATAAAGCAGTGTTTTCTCCTCAAGCACTTCAGTAAACAAAACAAACAACAACACGCTAACAGAGATCTTAGTTTCAGATTTGTTTCATTATGTTTACACACAAAAGTACAACCCGACCCCGCTGATCCGGCTATGTCACAGTTATTCGCGAGATTCAAAATGGCAGATGTAACGTTCTTTTTAATACAGTTTTTTTTTTCATTTTAAAGACACTGGAACGAATTATCGAAATTACATGCAAAATGCCACCCAATTTGACAAAAGTTTTATTTAACAAAACGAAATAATATTGTAAAGAGTGTAATACCACTGTATTTGCCTTTCAATAAACTGATAGAAGGATCTGTGTGATGTGAACTCAACTCCACACACAGATCTACAGATCTTACAAATACCTGGGATTTTAACCCTACGTGCTTCAAAGTCCCAAAAGTTGCTCTTGATAACCAGCAGCAGTCTGAGTTTGAGTTGTATAGTCAACTCAGTACTTGATTGTAAAATACCGTATTAAGCAAAATACCTTAAAATACGCAGATATAAGCACCTCCCTGATTTTTCAGGCAAAAAATACAAATTCCAAATGTATTGTTTTCCGCACTAAAGTTATTGTTTTCCGATTTTAATATCGTGATATTACTTGATACTTGAATGATAGATAACAAAAAGTCTATTCTTGTGGTCAAAACTTCGTTTCCCAAGAATCAGTCCGCACATGCGCAAAGCAATTGTGTGAGGCACGTCAAGCTCTGTTTCACTGACGTTCTGTGAAGAGAATCGAAGCGAATGATTATTATCCGCTGTTTATCAGACCGAGCGTTTTGATTGTGTCTGTTCCTTGGACACTTCTTGCCTGTCTTCCTTCTGTGTTCTTTCGTGTTTTGACTCCTTTTGCAATTACATATTTGACCTGTTTGTTAGCGCTAAGCTAACCGGTCGTGGCTTGTAGTTTCTGTTTGTTTTAATATTAACGATTATATTTAGTTTAAACGTACTTCTTCCAGTGTTATTTTGTCTCTGTTAAGTGTCACCGCGTGGCTAATGTTTCTTTATGTTATGTTATTGAGCCATTGAAAGCTTATACTGTATGCACCTCGGCCTACAAAATATTGAAAGACGCACAAACGTGGCGCTGCATAAACACGATGTGTTTTCGTTTATTTGTGATTGCTCCAGCCTTGAAATATGGAAAATTTGAAATCTGTGATTATAAGCACCCCACAATTTTTTGAGCGTCGAAAATTTAAAAAAGGAGTGTGCTTATATTTGCGTAAATACATCATCAACGACTATGTCTTTCTTTGATCCCACAAGCCGACGACTGCACCGACTCTTTCACACCGAACCAGGTGGCACGGATGCACTGTTACCTGGATCTTGTCTATCAGTCCTGGAGGCCTGCCAGCAAACCAGCACCGGTTCCTCTGTCTCCGCGAGTGACGACGCAAGACGGAGACTCTCTCACCTTGGAGTGGTTTCCCGCCCTGACGCTGCACTACTTTGGAAGGTAAAAGGCTGGCGTTCTCCTGCCATCTTGACCACCTTGATTGTAAGTTTGATTGATTGTTTTGATGGGCGATGTTATTAAAACCTCTAACGTTGTGTAATGTCCACTTACACAATGGACACCCCTGCGGTATTTCCGACTGGTCCAAGGAAAATAAATTAATAATTTTGCCAGGCAAGTATGATGATTTAAGTATAAATATAAATGATTTAGTGATAAACCACGAGTCGAGATAAATCATGTCGAAAAGGTTTATTTACAAGGAGTGGTGCCACGCAAACCTGGAGTTTTGGACGCTTTATGTAACTTTCTGATCTCTTGCTACTGTTCGCTCCAACTCGTTAGTGGCCTTGTGCAAAGTGGTGTAATGAAGTGGTTGTCGTTGATTTCCTAGACATGAGGGATCGCTGTGTGACCGATGCACGGTAGACGGGGTTCTCCTGCAGTATGCCTCCAACTCCTCGTCCCCCAGACCCTGTGCGCCCTCCGGCCACTGGAGCCCCAGAGAGGCAGAAGGTACCTACTCAAGACATGTTCACCCATTAAATAACCAGTGGTGCAGTACTTAAGTACATGGACTTTGTTACTTGAGTATTTCTGGCTACTTTGTACTTGTACTCAGGGTTCCTACAGTTTCTGAGAAGTCAAATTCAATCACGGGCAGAGGTGTAAAAGTGTAAACTTTAAGAATGTTTGTCAATTTTGTAAATATACAATATGTATACATATGTATAGTACAACTGATTCTTAAAAGAAAAGTACGACGAACGCATAAAGAAACTGAAAACAATTATTTAGACATTGAAACACTGAGCATTCGCGTGTTTGTACTTGTACTAGTACTTGTACTTTATTGATTGTGTGAATCTATTGGGACTGCGTGGATTTAAAAGTTGCTAATATAATTATAAATAAAATATATAATTATACATACTAATAAATAAAAAAACATTTACAATATTTACAAAATTTACAAAAATTCCTAAAGTATACTCAAGTACTTTACTCCTCAATGTCTATGTTCACTCTTTTCCAGCACCGCACAGTTGTGGTAAAATATATACGTAAAGGTCTGTCTAAATACCACCAAAATTAAACTTTGCCATTGTAATTATTAGGGGCGTGACGATATCTCGTGGCACGAGATCTCGCGAGATTTGTTGCTTCTCACGAGATACGATTGCATATTGTAATATTGCGAGAATTTGAGGCTACCTTTGCTACAGTGTGTGGAATCAAAATTTATTAAAGGATTCGTGCACAAGCTCTGTTCCTCTGGGATGGCGGCGCGTGCTGACGCTGCGGCTCGGAGCTCCCAGACCCACAGCAGCCTTTTTGTGTTTTAATTATTTAGTTTACTTCACCAGGCACTAACTCAACAAATGCAATATGGCCGAGCAGAACTTCTCAAACTCAGAAATCAGTATCAGGATTACTCACCGGGAAACTTACATTTCATTCCACCAGAGATCTTACGCTCTGAGGAGCTTAGGGGAACGTTCAACTTACCCCCTGTGAAGCGCCGGAGACGCCGACGAGACCGGAAGGAAAAGTGGGGAAAGAGAGCCGGCGTACGGGCTAACCCACACAGACCGGCGCTTCCGAGTCTTTTTCTCACTAACTCCCAGTCACCCGTGAACAAGATGTTCTGCACTGACGCTGTACTGACAACAAAGACCTGCATAACATACACCAATAAAAAACCATGGCTTGATAGGAATGTACACTCATTACTGAAAGTGAGGAACACTGCCTACAGATCTGGAGACAGACTGGCTTATAGTAAAGCTCGGAAAGATCTCAGGAAGGGCATTAATGCAGCAAGACACAGATACCAGCAACGTATTGAGGACTATTTTGAAGATAACAACCCCCGCAGTATGTGGAGAGGCATCAAAGCCCTAACGGATTACAAGAACAGCCACTCGTTGGCCAACAATGATGCCACGCTTCCTGACACCCTGAACCAGTTCTTTGCTCGCTTTGACAAGCAAAATTCCAACAGTGTGAGAACCCAGACAGCATCATCACCCTCAGAGGAGTCGTTCGTGTCTTTGAATGCCATCAGGTGAGATCCACGCCGAGGAGGATTAATGCCAACAAAGCAGCAGGACCAGACATGGTGGCAGGCCGCACACTGAAGTCATGTGCTGATCAGTTGGCGGGGGTGTTCACCAACATCTTCAATCTGTCTCTGCAGCAGGCTGTTGTCCCATCATGTCTCAAAACAACGACCATCATTCCTGTGCCCAAAAAACAGTCAATAAAATGCCCGAATGACTACCGCCCGGTCGCTCTGACAACAATAATTATGAAGTGTTTTGAGAAACTTGACCTTACACACATCAAGGCCAACTTCCCTGCCGACCTGGACAGCCTACAGGACAACCACTACACTCTGCACATGGATTCACAAAAGATCACATCATGTGATCACATCATGTGATCACAAAAGATCTCACTTGGACCATTAACACATCCCACCTGGTGAAGAAGGCTCAAATGAGACTTTTTTTTCTTAAGAAAACTTAATTTTTACATAATTTTTACATGAGAAATCTCCTTATATTTTATCAAAGATTTTTTTGAAAAATCTAAATATTGTCTCGTTTCGTTCTCGTGAACCTAGTGTATGGTCTCGTCTTGTGGGAAAAGTGTCTCGTCCGACCCCTAGTAATTGTATTTATAAAGATATTATGCAAAAATAAACACAAACCAAGTTGAGCCTGGTGATGGCAATTGGATAAGTGTCGTTGTCTGTCCAGTCGACCGCCAATACTAGTTTATGTACAGTCAATATAAAACAAGTGAACAAAATGTACAAATGACTTGAAATGATTTGTTCACATTATCGCTTAAAAGATTATGTTTAAAATGTTCATAAGAGGGAACAAAGACGGATAACAAACTGGTTTTTATTCTTTTACTTCAGTACCACTCATTTTTCCTGTTATGTAACATTGTCATATTATAAAAGAAGTATGTCTTCATTTACATGTTCTTGGAACTTATGAGGGAATTCACATATTAATTGTGTCCCGATTTATGAAATTTTTGACTTACAAAGAACTTTTACAGACTAATTTCGTACGTTGTGGGGTCCCACTGTGTTTGTTTGTTGTTAAATAAGTATAATCAAATAATCCAGCATTTTAAAGCCTTGAAAAAACATTATTGACCTTAAAGCATTTTCAAGGATTTCAAGCAGCCGTAGGCACCCCGTGTACTGAGTATAAAAAATGCAACTTTTACTCTCTAATTGACTACATTAGTGTTTGAGTATCTGTATTTTTACCTTGTTTCTTTCGTTCTTTTTTACTCCACTACATTTGAATGGAGACTCACCGTTACTCGCTACATTGTGATTGTGCATGACAAGTCGGCATTTTTTTCTCCCGTGGTTAATTTCTTGTGCTCACAAGGTGATGTCGCCATCTGCAGGAGACTGAAGGTACTGGATGCTGTTTGTCAGCTCAATCCTGTTAACGTGAATACCAGACGCTCCATGGGTATAGAATAAGTTCTAAGAACCAGCTATTGTTGAAGCTGAATGAAAATATTGAGAAGTGAGTCACATCAAAGTCAGTTCTAGATAAAGGCACTTTATGACTTTTTCTCAAGTCTTCTTGAAATTGGTAGCTTGTGATAGTAATTTTTACAGTAAGGTATCTGTATTTTTACTCAAGTTTTTAACTACTCAGCTCTGCATATAAAATTCTACATAGATGTGTGCCTACTTTACATTACACATTTCCAATGGTCACTTGGTCATTTGGGCTTCTTTGCCGAATTGTGGGAAGCTTTGGTTTCTGTTTACTCTGTTGATTGAAAATTGTGTTAAGTTTCTGACGGCCGTCGAGTACCATTAATGGAAGATTAAATCGGCCTGCCAAGAGAGGCTAATACTGGAAGCAGCAGCAAATCAATCAACGAAGAGAACAACTTTACACACCAGGGAAGAAATCATTTATAGATATAAATTGACAAGACAAAAAAAAGACATATGGAGTTTTTTGGATGATAGATCTTGTGCATGTCACCAAAATGTTCCTAGTAATTTATTTTTCGGATGTGTAATACAGTTTTTTCAAATAGCTAAAACACATTTTTTCAAACTAGTCTCCTTTTGTCTAAACACTAAACACAATTCACCAAACTACACACCCAAAGTGCAATACACCTCACATATGCTCCAAAATGAAGCGCTGCAGCCAAAACTACACACAACATTATCAAAATCAAACTTTTGCACGGGATGCCAAGCACTTCATTCATTTGACAAGACTTTGGTCTAACTAACTACACACTGCTAGGTAAAATGAAAAGCACCGCCACCTTTAGTCTGCTTTTCCATAATACTAAAAAATGTATCAGCACTGTTTACAATAATTTACATTTACGCACACATGCTGTTGCAACATTTTTATTTTCACTAAAAACAATTGTGTAACAAGCACAGTAACAAGTGTAACAAATCTGTGTAACAAGCACAGCAAACACATGAACAAAAATAGTCAAACGGTAAAAAAAAAAAATTAGAGCAAATGAGTAAAAGAAAAAAAAAACAAAAACCAAACAAGATTTAGGACAAATAATTAGGCAGCATCTTGTCACATAGCCGGGTCTGGACACAACGCCTCGTCAACATCACAGGCAACATCTTCCCTTGCGAGGCATCGAGGGAAGAAGCGTCTTGAGTGCCTTATCCCTCAGTCGGGTCAATCTGCTCTGGTCACATGCCTCGTGTATGGCCTGCAGAAGAGCCATGCGCACATAGGGCTGCCGGTCGTACACCTTCCAACACCATGCCCAAAAGAACTCCTCCATGGGGTTGAGAAATGGGAGGTATAGCACAAGAACTGAAAGGATGGTCAGCAAACCAGTTTTAGACTGTGGCTCACGTTGTCCCACACTACAACATAGCGGCTTCTAGTATTGTCTGCATCATTCATACGCTCGGGTGGTATGAGAATGTCGTGCAGTCTGTCCAGATATGTCAGAATATG
>SOMO01000010.1:871969-886801 GCA_028128575.1 Paedocypris carbunculus | reverse complement strand
ACACCTGTTCAGATGCTCTTTAATCCAATAGAAATAATAAAACTATTCAGACATTCTTGGTGGTAAAGGAAACCTAAAAATCAAGTAACCCTGTTTGTTTATGTTGGTATTAATCTATTTAAGCTATTGTTAACTTATGTTTAAGGTTTAAATTGTAATTGGTATGGCTGCAATTTTAGAGAATTGTGGGAAAAGTGCTCTGCCCCTTTAAGGGAAAAGAAGCGACGGCTAACGCTAACTCTTGGTTTGGCAATAAATACTATGTTCGAAATCCATTGTGTGACTCGTTTATTTGTGAAGCATCACGACAAATAGAGACTAGAGTCAGAAGAGCCGCTCTTATATGAGAGCTGAGCCGAGAGAATGTGCGACTCTGCGCCGCTGCGCGTCCGTGTGTGTGTGTGTGAGAGAGCGGCGGAGGAGCCAGCACGAGACGAGCGGCGAGCCGAGTGCTACTCATTTGTCCGGCTTGTGCCGATTTCTGAGAGATTTATTTAGTTCGCGTCATAAATGTTCATTTATTTACCGCGCTTGGTTCTCTGCTGTTTATTTTTGTGAGAAAGGGTGAAATATCTGCGCACTGTTCTGAGTAAAATATTTTCTATTTCGGTAGACCGCGCGTATAAGTCGAGTCCCCCACTTTCAGCCTGAATTTTTAGGGAAAAATCTTCGACTTATAGTCGAGTAAATACGGTATATATATTAGTAAATGTTTGAATTTAATTGAAAGCAGAGGTGGGACAAAGTCACTGTTAAGCAAGTAACAAGTAAGTCTCAAGTCACTGCCCTCGAGTCCCGAGTCAAGTCCCAAGTCAGGGACAAACAAGTCTCGAGTCAAGTCCAAGTCAATAGCTAACAAGTCTCAAGTCGAGTCCAAGTCCTACGGTTTGATTTTCGAGTCTTTTTAACAGAAAAATAAAAAGTATACATTAGTTATACTTTATGTAGGTTGAATCACTTGTATTTATTAAACAAACCATTTTTAAATGAAAAAAACATTGCTCAGACACAAAGCTACAAATTATATTTTCTGAGAAAGTGCAGCTGTCGTGGTGGGAAGTTCGATTATTTTAACTGAATCAATCTTTAACTCTCGGACTGTAAAGTGAACAATTCGTTTTGAGTAATTTGTCCATTTTATACAGCATGCGGCACTGTTACCGAGACAACAATTTACAGCGCTCTAAAACAAAACAATACACAAAAGACAACATGGTTTGCTTCAGTGGACAACATATAATTCACAACATGCCACAAAGTAATTAATATCATTTGAAAACCTACCAAATACACACCACATTAACATGATCTGTGTCCTGCATCTTTTGTGTTAAAAGATACGATGCCATTGTTGTGTTAACAGCGCAGCAGTCACATGACAAATGAAAGAACGAACAAACTATTTTGACCAAACCACAAAAAAAGGGCTAGTGCTGCTTGCTACAGAGTCTGTGAGTCTCAGCTGTCACTCGAAAAGTGAACGGACCAATTGTTTACTGACGGACTTAAAAAAAAAAACATTTGTTAATTTTGAACAAATTGTACACACTTGACACGACACTAATCTCCCCAGAATATTGCAGAAAAAATGTTAAACAGAAAAACAAGTCTGAAATCTGAAATGATCTTCACTAGAAATTGTTTCAAAACTTAAACATATCCTTAAATGAATAACCATGCTCTCATCAAAACATGTACAGTACTTGGATGAGTCCTACAGACTCAGGCTTCATTTTACTCTGTTTAACTCCCTTCAAACTTATAACCGTGAGAGAGAGAGAGAGAGAGAGAGAGAGAGAGAGAGAGAGAGAGAGAGAGAGAGAGAGAGAGAGAGAGAGAGAGAGAGAGAGAGAGAGAGAGAGAGAGAGTGAGAGAGAGAGATGTCACAATCCCTTGTGTGCTGTAGGTTGTGTGTACGCGTGTGTGCAGCAGCAGTTTGGCAGGTGATGCTGAGGAAATGTACAGCCTCATTGATATAATCACGCAGCTAATAAGATAGTCTTGACGTTTATTCAAAACATACCTTTGTGCAGCTTCAGGTGTCGAACAAAGTTGTGGAAGTTGTGGCATCTTCGTCTGCAACATTCGACTCGCATGTTTTACACACTGCAACTCGTTGTTGTTGTTGTTGTGGTTCACCTTGTCATTTTTATTGCCAGACGAAACTGTCTTTGGTATCATTTTACAAACGCCGCGTTCACAAAATTCAAAACACTCGCCAGCACTTTGATTGGACGTGCGAGTGCACGCAAGCTCTCGACGTCACAAATGCACGCATGCTAGTCTCGACGGTCACAAATGCGCGCGCGATGCGCGTGCTCTCGACGGTTATACAGGCACGCGCAACGCGCGCAAATAATTGTAAACAGAAGTAGCGACTTTTCAAGCGAGGTGGCAAGTCTTTGCAAGTCAATAGGCGCAAGTCCAAGTGAAAGTCCAAGTTTTTTGTTTTAAAGTCCAATTCGAGTCGCAAGTCTTTTTATATTTTGTCAAGTCGAGTCTGAAGTCACCAAATTCGTGAATCGAGTCTGACTCGATTCCAAGTCACATAACTCGAGTCCACACCTCTGATTGAAAATATATCACCTCTTGTTAAAAAACAAAGAAAATATATTGCAAATTGACCAAAAATTATACTAAATTATATTGCAGTATTTAAACTAGTGTATATTTAGTGTTAAGTTTACATTTATTTACATATTACACCTTATTGTCCATTATTCCAAGCTTTATTTGTCATTTAATCAGCATTAATCCCGAATAATTTTTTCAAGGAAGTGCGATTAACTAGTTAAAATTTTTTAATCGTTTGACAGCACTAATATATATATATATATTTATATTCTGTTTTTATATTCTGTCTGCTGTTGTGACATGCAATTTCCCCGCTGTGGGACAAATAAAGGCATTTTCATTCATATTTTGCATATATTTTACTTATATCAGAAATGAAATACGGTATTTGCTCTATTAATGTAGCGTATTAATTTAAAATTTCAAATCGATTCAGAATTTAAACGGTAAATGTAAAGTGTTATTTCTGCACTCGAATTGTTTATAGAAGTGTCTTGGTGTAATATTCCGAAGCACCTGCTATTTAGATAGTAATGCGGGATTTCTGAAAGAACTTCCTGTTCTACTAAAAGCTAAATCCAGGAGATGCATTATTTAGGATCTTCTCAGATGATTTCCTTGACTTGGTTTTTCTTATGGGAATTTACAGTAACCTCTTGATTCTATGAAATACTGGCTTAGTTTCTGACCCAGTTACATTCAGGAAAGTGGTATATTGTATACTATGATATAGGGCTGGGCGATTATGCCTAAAATCAAAATCGCCATAAATTGAACATGTTAACACGATTACGATTAATTAACGATTATTTTATTGATTTTTCTTTTCTGCCCTCATAGTTCAATGACAAGTTTTATACTTGAGATTACTTGATAAAAATTGAGGGAAACACACACAGATCTTCTTTATGAATATTTATTAAACATCAAGTAAAATCAAGTCACACATTAGAACACGCTTAAATTGAACAATCACTTTGTTTGAATAGAAAGTCAATTTTTTAGTCAAAATAAAATAAATTATTTTCAATGTCTTATTAAAAGTAAACAAATGTGCACTTCAAAAATAACGATGCTTTTCTTTTGCATTTCTTGTACTTCTGTAAACAATCATTTCATTATTTTGTCCTCAACTGATGTTTCCTGTATATGGTTTGTTCAGTGTCATCTTTTGGTTTTAAACCGCAGTATACACACACTTAAATAATAAGTGATAAAAATAATAAGAAAACAAAATCCTTTTCAGGTACGAAAATGTCCGAGTTGATAGCAGACTTACTGGACCGTTGTGTTTCCTCACTCATTCTTTCTGTTTATTGTATGTTTATTTGTAAACTTGTTGTGAGTGAAAGTAATAAGCGCACGTGACCGCTGCTGCTGCTGCTCGCTGATGACGGATCTTCGCCCCGATGCCGCACACACACACACAGCTGACAGAGAGATCGCTCGTTTGAAATTAGAGTTCGGCAGAATCGTGTAAATGCTGGATTAAGAATCGCTTTTTACATGTTCCGTCCTTTCAACTCATTTTTAGCCCCTCTCTTGCAAGCATGCTAGAGTTTTTAAACTTTTTTTTTTTCACACCATTTTTCTACCCACGATCGACGTAATGTGCACCCCTGGTCTAAACTCCATGCTCGACATGTTGGGCGCAAAACCGTGACGTAGTGACTTAACTCCACACGCGGTAGTTCTTAAAGGGAAAGTAATCGAAATCGAGATAATCGTCATGGAAAAATGTGAACGATTATACATTTGAATTTAAATTTTGATTATTTTTCGATTAATCGCCCAGCCCTACTATAATTTACAATTCCGATAAAATATTGACAAAATTAGCACTCCATCAAGCTATTGAAAACTAGTCATTAGAATAAAAATGTCCACTTGTGAAAAAATAAAAGCAAAAAATTATTAATTGTTTATTATTTGAAATTGATTTTTTCTAGTAATATAACAATACACCAATTTCTTGGGTTAACAAACCATTCAATTTATTTTAGTCGAACCTGAAACACAATGAGGCTAGAGGCCAATGTTTTAATCCGGCGAACATAAATGACAGTAAAACGTAAAACACAAAATTAAAACATAAAACGCAACATTTTTATTTTCTACGTAAATATGGGTATTGTGTTATGTTTTGTTTTATTTTAATTGATTTATGAACACATTTTATAAAGCGTAACAATTTTCACATTTGTTTTTACACTGTCAGTCACAAAACAATAAAAGTTTTGCGCATATGTTTATGCGTGCTTCTCTATAATTTCCTTCTTTAGCTCAACAGTTATTACATTTGATTAATTTCCGCACATTTTCATTAATTTTATTCATTTTTGCGCTTTCTACTTTCCGCCACGATTCCCTTGTAGTTCAGTACAGAAATATCTCAAACAGGAAGATTTTTTGCGCCAAAACAATCATTGAAAAGGTCTTCAGTTAGGTGTGGGCGATATGTGTGAAAATTCACATCATGGTATTTTCTAGTGTCCAGGTAACGGTATTTTATCCCGGTATTGGGGGGGGGGGGGCATTACATTTTAGTAGAGTTTAATTACATTATTTGTATACTAATACATTATTTGTATACAAAATTTGTATTCTAACTTTTTTTATTTTAAGAAATTAGATGTAGGGCTGACAAACGTCTTTATTACTTGCGTAACCCCCTGAATAGGTCAGGGAACGAGACGTCAGTCAGAGACCTGACTATGGGATAACGGATGCGTAGCCATTCGCGTTCATTCTACAACCGGCAAATGAACGTTGAAGTTCAATGGCTGCATGAATTTGCATGCCACCTCTGACCCGTACCAGCTGGTATAAAAGGGCGGTGGCGTGCCACATGCAAATACCTTTCGCTGATTGAAGCCGGTCGGGCCAACGCAGACTTCCAGCGGCATACCCTGAATGTGGCTGCGGGAAGTGACGTCTCGTTCCTTGACCTATTCAGGGAACAGAAGTTACGCAAGTAACCAAGACATTCCCTTTCATAGTCAGGTCACTTCGACGTCAGTCAGAGATCTGACTATGGGATAATACAACAGGCCACATTCAGGGCAGTATCCTACCAAAAAGACCCCTCTGGCTGATTAGCTGAGGAACCTTTAGTGGATCTTCCACAGCATCTAGAGATGGGCCTAGCCCGAAGGGTAGTAGCACTCACCTCCACCGGGGAAACCAAGGAACTTGTTGGCTATCGACCCGTGCGTGGGGGACCCTCGCCAGGGTTGATGGAGAACACTTCTCACATAGTGCGACGTGTTGCGTAGAGATGGCGCGTCAGCGCCACTCATTAAGGAAGCCCTGTGTCTGTCGTAAACAGAATAAAGCTTGGGAGAGGGAGGAGAGCGTAGCCCTACTACTCGACCTCATCCCTTCGGGAAACCCAGGCGTAATAACTCGGAGAGTATCGCCTGAGGCAAAAAACAGCCAGAACTAGGTCTACTAGTCTGGACTCGGTGGCACCAGGGAACCCCCCCTTGGGCCTGATTGCCCGTCAGGGGAAACAGAGGCCGGGGCTCCAGGGGTCTCGGCCCTCCGTAGGCCGTGACCCCTAGTGTGCTGAGCGGACTGGGCGTGTTCCTAGCCTAGCTCGAGGGTAGAGGAAACACTAAAACAGGAGGCTGGCCCCAAGACTGGGGTTGGCTCCTGCAGGCCTACACCGTGTCGGTATTGCCCTCCACTGCGAATAGCACCTGCGTGGATACCGATGCCTCATCCAGTTCGTAGAACCGGATAAAGGTGTTGGGTGTAGCCCAGCCGGCAGCTCTGCATATGTCTGCTAGAGAGACTCCCCTTGCCACTGCGATCGACGAGGCCACGGTCCTGGTAGAGTGGGCTCTCACGTTCAGCAGGCAAGGCAACTTACGGACGTGATACGCAAACTTAATTGCGTCAACGATCCAGTGCGAGAGTCTCTGCTTGGTGACAGCATTCCCTTTCTGTCGACCACCATAGTAAACAAATAGCTGTTGCGAGCTTCTAAAGCTCTCTGTGCGTCGTAAGTAGATGCGTATAGCGCGTACTGGGCACAATGGGTGACCGGCCAGGTCTGGCTCCCCAGCGGGGAGGGCCTGCAACGTCACTACCTGATCCCTGAAGGGGGTAGTGAGCACTTTGGGCCCTGTAACCAGGCCTGGGTCTCAGCACTAGGTGCAAGTCTCCAGGACCAAAGGTCAAGCACTGAGGATCTGCAGAGAACGCCTCTAGGTCCCCGACCCGTTTCACTGAGGCTAACGCTAGTAAAAGCGAAGCCTTCAGTGTGAGCAGCTTGAGACTCGTAGTCTCTAGCGGGTTGAAGGGTGGAGAGCGGACGGTCGCCAACACCAAGCTCAAATCCCACACCGGGGGGAGGTCTGGTAGGGCGAACCCTTCTTGCACCTCTTAGGAAACTAGTCGTCAGGTCGTGCCAGCCTACTGTCTTCCGCTCGATGAGGTCATGTGAGGTGGATATTGCGGCCACATAGACTCTCAGAGTGGAAGGGGCCACGCTTTCCTCAAGTTTCTGCTGGAGAAACGAGAGAACCGTACCGATGGGGCAACTCAGTGGGTTTTCGTTTTTCTGGCGGCACCAGGTGACGAAGGTCTGCCACTTCAGGTTGTACAACCGTCTTGTGGACGGTGCACGAGCCTGAGCGATAGTGTCTTGTACCGACCGTGGCAGATCGTCTAACGAGGTGACCCGTCCAGCGGCCAGACATGGAGGTTCCAGAGGTCTGGTCACGAGTGCCAGAGCGAGCCCTGTGCTTGTGAGAGGAGGTCTGCTCTCAGAGCTAACTGCCTCGGAGGGGACGTGACCAGATCCATGAGATCTGACGTCCAGGTCTTGTCGGGCCAAAAAGGGGCAATCAAGAGAACCTGATGACCATCCTTCCTGACTTGACCCAGTAGCTGGGGAATCAGGGTAACTGGCGGGAAGGCGTACTTCCTCATGTGGTGAGGCCATGGGTCGGCAAACGCGTCTACACCAAGTGGCGCCTTGGTTAGCACAAACCAGAGTGGACAGACGAAATCCTCCCACACCTCTGTCACCACTTGAGGGTTCAGCCTCCATTCGCCAGGGGAGGGACCCTGCCTCGACAGTGCATGTGTTGAGGATGCCTGGAATGTGGACTGCCACCAGAGACTTGAGTCTTGGCAGACACCACAACCAGAGGCAACGTGCGAGCTTGTTCAAGCGGTGCGAGCCCAAACCGCCTTGACGGTTGATGTAAGCTACTGCAACTACGCTGTCTGACTTGACCAGCACATGCTTCCCTCGGACTTGCCTGAGCAAGTGTTTCAACCCGAGGTGCACGGCTAGTAGCTCGAGCATATTGACGTGCCACTGGAGGCGAGGACCCGACCAACGACCGGAAACTCCGCGGCTGTTGCACACTGCCCCCCCCCCCCGTGTTGGATGCATCTGTGGATACCACAACACGATGGGAGACGGTTCCTAATGGGACGCCTGTCCGTAGGAAGCTCGTCTCTGACCAAGGGTGGAGCAGGTGGAGACACTCGGGTGTGACTAAGACCCGGTATCTCCCCAGCCGCCAGGCTCGTTTTGGGACACGCACGGCATGTCTGAGAGATCGAGCCATTGGTGGTGCTCCTGGACCACCCAAGTTGCTTCCCGTAGGATGAGGTCGGTAGTCACACGCACTTCCTGAACCAAATCAGGGGGCGCTGCTTCCCCTCCAAGCTCCGCCAGCAACTGTGCCTGGTAAACGGCAGTGCGTGGAGCGCGAAAGCGGTCTGGCCATTGAAGGCGTAGCCCTTGTAGCCTGTTTAGCACATACAGGAACTTCGCCGACCTGCCAGGAAGCTTTGGATGGTTCCTCCAGGAAGCGGCTGTCTTCCAACACAAAATGGTAGCGATGCGTTCACACACCGAGCACGAACTCGACACGAGCGCCGCATCCGCATGCGCAGCACCCAAACAGCGAACGCAGCGCTCGTGCTCATCCGACGGCGACATCCACTTACCGCAATCAGAAGATTTGCACAAGCGTGACTCCATCCTTAAAAGGACGCGTCGAACGCTTAAGGAGCTCTTTCATATAAAACTCTTCGCCGACGTAACAAGGAGTTTTCAACTGCTTCCAGGGTCTTTTCGGAGGAGCGAAAACCAGCTTGGAGTACCGCAGAGTTCCAACGAAGAGCCTTATCGAGTTGGTTGCAGAGATGAAACGACCAAATCTGGCTTTAATCATCTGAAAAGTATTTGCATGTGGCACGCCACCGCCCTTTTATACCAGCTGGTACGGGTCAAAGGTGGCATGCAAATTCATGCAGCCATTGAACTTGAACGTTCATTGGCCGGTTGTAGAATGATCGCGAATGGCTACGCATCCGTTATCTCATAGTCAGATCTCTGACTGACGTCAAAGTGACCTGACTATGAAAGGGAACTAGATGGATAAGCATCAGCCATTTTTAATACAGTATATTATATATTTTTCAAAAGTAGTAGCCCAGGCGTTTATTCGAAAAATGAGAGAGAGAGAGAGAGAGAGAGAGAGAGAAAGGGAGAGAGAGAGAAACAGAAAGAGAGTGAGAGAGAGAAACAGAAAGAGAGAGGGAGAGACGGAGAGAGAGAGAGACAGATAGAGATTTCCTACAGGTCACAGTTTCTTTCTCTCTGATCTTGCTTGCACGGTCTCGTGTCCACACCTTCCCGACAGCGATTAAATACACACCGATTTGGTATCATCGAAGCGTTTTAAGATCTTTTGTCAGCTCCAAGCAGTAGCAAAATTACACAGTCATTTCATCCTCCAGGTGCAGGTCTAGTAAGAGAAGCAGGCAATCACTGTGAGTAGTGAAAGAAAGCGTGTGAGAAGCAGTAGACTTACTAATGAGAACTCTTCAGCGCGGAGGGATTGTGCCGTCTGTCGACAGCCGTAAACATGATAGCCACAAAAAAGCTCCATGATACTTTGCGTCATTTTTCAAATAGTCAGGTAGATTACCGTATTCACGCGAATATAAGCACCTCTTCAATTTTTCGATGCTCAAAAACGTGGGGTGTGCTTCAATTTCGTTGATGAAAATATTTTCGTCATCGTCTTCGTCAACGACAAAAACGTCTTGAGAACTATATAAAAACTCTATTGACACTTTCGTCAACGAATAAAAACTAAACAAAAATGCCTTTTGCAACGACGTCCAATCATATACGTGATGCAATTATAATTTATTTTATTCTACTGTATTTAATTTCTTCTTTGTGAAGGCTTCATTTATAAGAATACATTTATATTGAAAGAAAAGTACATAAAAACAACTTCAAGAAAAATGTATGTTTTTCCAACTTGAACATGGAACCTGAACCTACCTACTTATTTATTTGTGATTGCCCCTGACTTGAAATGCGAATAAATGGTTGCTTATGTGTTTGCACTTATTTGAAATAATCACATTTAAGCACCACCAAGTTTGTGAGTGTCTAAAATAGGAAAAAAAAAAAAAGGTGCGTAAATATGGTACATTTTATGAAATCATATCCGGGAAACCTGACTTCATTGTATGCAAATTCCATCAGTCAAATAGCAACCACTTTTATATGAATCTCCCTCAAAAAAAGAAACTACGATTGAAAAGAATAAACATATCCAAATGCTGTTTTAGTTCAACGCTGGAAGGGCAGATTCCTCTGGTGCGCACTGGAAAACCAATGACGTCATTCCAGACCACAAATTCCTGTTCTAGAAGAAAACGCTGATATTGTCTTTCAACAAATTGCTAGAATCGTACTCGCCAAATGTCCATTCATGTCTTATGTAGGCAAACCGAGGGTGTTGTGCACATTATCGTTTTTCCCGATTTTACACACATCTGCCGTAGATTTGTGTTACCCACAAGACACTGATGGCTTAATTGATGCTTGCTTCAACTGGCAACGGTCTACCAATCGCTGTTAACCCTTCTATTATGTTGGGGTCAAATTGACCCGTTTTCAAAGTTTGAAAATATTAAAAAAATACTTAAAAGTATTTTTTTCACTTCGAAACTTCTCCTTATTTGGTGTAATTGTTATGTAGAACATATAACAATTCTGTTTACATTTTTGTAACACCACGCTACATGTTTGTTACAAAGATACTGTTCGGGTCAAATTGACCCGTGTTAAAAGTTAGAAATAAAAAAAAATAGTTAAAAGTATTTGTTCACTTTGAAACTACTTCTGCTCGTTTTAGTTAGTGTAATCTACATATAAACAAAAATGATTGAGTTGACATATTTGTAACGCCCGCTATATGTTTGTGGTACAAAGATGATGTCAGGGTCAATTTGACCCTTCAGACAAAATCGAAGATAAAAAAGTCAGAAAGGTCAAATACTATTTGTTTCTTTGCAACAATGAGACATATTACACCGCTGTCTCTCACACACACACACAGACGCACACACACACACACACACACACACACACACACACATACACACACTCTCTCTCTCTCACACACACACTTTTTGGGGAACTTTTTGGTGTCAGAAACCATCATATTTTTATCATATGCATGATAAAAGTACCCCGGGTCAAATGGACCCGCGAACATTATTGATGCTTCTTTGAAACAAACATTATGGGAGGGTTTAGGATAGTGGCAGAACTCAGCCTCTCCACAACAAACATGTCAGAGTACCACATCCACAAAACTGCCAAGATCCTAGTTGCAGGCTCTTTTTGAAGCCGTAACAAAGTATCTCCTGGCACTACTCGCTTCCTACACCACTGAGGCTCTATGACCCATATTGGACAGCTTGGGAAGTCTGAAGTCTGCAGCTGGAAGATCTTGTGGGTCTTTAGAGCCTCATGGTGAAACAGATTTGAGTCGAATGTACCTGGACTTTCTTACAGAATTTCTGTAAAGTAAAATTGGGCTCAAGAGATCTACCACGTGTAGTCAGTCGTCTTGGTGTTGTTTCGAGTCTAAATCCTTTCAGCTGAAATTGATGAATTGTGTGTGAAATTGGTGCAACACTAATGCTTCTTCCTCCTCGGTGAACACTAGGATTCTCTACCTTCAAAGTCGAAACTTAGAGTAGAAAGTCTTTCACGGGGGGTTATGTTAATGGGGTGGTCTACTGCTGCTTTTTTGTCGTGACCAGTGTTGCGAGTAACGTGTTACAAAAGTAATATATTACAATTATACATTAGTGATACGTATTATTAATTGGATTCTCAGGAATTTTGTACTCGTTACATGCAAGTAACGCTTGTATTACATTCAACTTTTGACCCTCAAAACAATAAATTATAAAATTTTTATTTCCTGTTTGTGAATAGACACGTACATCATTGTTCTTTCGCTGAAGGAGTGTTGTATTATATAAAGATCTATCGACATAAAAAAACCACCTGGATCAGCTGCCAACCGCCTGCACAACCTGGGAAGATAAACGGCAATGACGATGACAATATCCTTTGCACTTTATAGCCAGAGAGCTTTACAGTATTGTGTGGTAAGTCACAAAACGGCACTGAAGTTTACATAGTCAAAATGTAAGAAAATTTCCTTAGGTCGACTATATTGTTTATAATTGGCAAAGTGTTAAAAATATTGTCATTGGTAGCTTGGATAAGTCACAATCGTTGGGCTATATAACATTGTCTTCTATTTAATGTAAAATAAAGTACAAGTAATGGGTACATTTTGTTATTTTAGTATGTTGATTTCTACTTCTGCAGTTATTTCGTTAAAAGTAACATAAAAGTAATACAGAAGTAATGTAGCATATTAAAATTCTGAGACGGTAATATTGCTATGTAACATACTTTTTTACAAATAGTAATAAGTAACGTGTAATGTATTACAATTTCGAGGTAACTTGCACAACACTGGTCTTGACAAACTGTGATGAGATTAGAGGCTATGTGTTATCCCAGTGTTGATGGCGACTGTGGAGCTTTGCTTTTCAGCTGAGTCTTGCTCTTCTACCTAAAGGGTTGTATTACAGTCATGACAAGAGCTGTGCAGCACACTTTGTACTCAGAGTAGAGTCATATTACTCTAGCTGTCTTTTCTTGGCGTCTAATCCCGAGTGCTTGAGAATGCAGAGACTCGATTAAAAATTAAGTTGACTTCAACATGCTAATCCTACTTGCTTTAGAGTGCAGTGTGTGTTCACTTCTGTGTGTGTGTGTGTGTGTTTCTTCTAGAGATTTAAAGTCTGATGAGACGTACACCTACCATGTGCTGACAGTGTCTAGACTAACCGAAAGTGAACCGTCTCCACCTCTCTCACACCAGCTCGGATCCCCGTACTGCGGAGATGGAGTCGTCCAGAAGTGAGTTCATGTCATTTCCTTTCCTAGCTTGAATACAGTTTGAGGAAATTATGTTGAGGCTAATGTTGAGTAGAGATTGTGAGTAAATCAGACAATTTATGCTAGGAATATTAAGATTAAGGCTGTCAAAGTTAACGTGTTGACGCACATGATTAATTTTAAATGCTTGATTGCGTCATTTATTTTTTTATGCCGTTAATCACAGTTACAGTTTTTTTCACTTTCGGTTTGGGGACGTGCAATGACTAGACCCAGAGAGCCGTGCTAGTGTCACCAGGTGCAGCTCTATACAATCAGCGGAGCACAATGATCGTTCTCACCTGCTGCTATTTAGAGCAAAGTGTTTAAGGACAGACACTTGCATATCTTAAACTTATTAAAACTTATCTTTAGCTTTCTCCTGCTTTACTGCTTTGCAGACACAGTTTCTTTTCAATTACAATTAACTTGCTCGTCAGAATTCTCGGTCAGATCAAATCTCTGTTCAACAAGCCGTCACTTTAGATTCACAGGGATTAGATAAACACTTACACCCATATTTAAAAGCTTCATGTAGACAAATGTTGTGTTAGAGCAGGCATGGGCAAACTACATGCGGCCCGTGAAACCTTTTAATCCGGCCCGCGGAGCGTGTAAAAAATTAAATCAAAATCATATATTTTTTTCAATGTTCCATTATGTAGGGTTTTTTTTGCTTTCTTTATGAACACATTTTAAAAAGCAGAACCATATACACAAATGTACGTTAATTAAATGTACTATCATACTTATAACATTTATTTTTACAGTGTCAGTCACTAAACAACAAAGGTTTGCGCATATACGTTTATGCGCGCGTGCGCGTCGGGCGCTCCGCTGTTCCACTCCCTCCACCCGGCGCTTTCGCTGAGATCAGTCGGAGGACACGATGTTACAATAGCTTTTTTCATTAGCTCAATTGTTATTTTATTTTAAAACCTTGCTCTCGCATTTATTATTTCTGCACTTTTCATTCATTGCATTCGTTTTCATGCAGTCTGCTTTACTTTCTCTTCACTGCGTGGGATCGAGGGAGTAATTGCTCAAACGGCTTGATTTTGGGGCAAAGCGATCATTGAAAGTCACGAATCGCAGTACAGTGCCATTGTCCCCAATACCAATCCCCGGTGACCAGCGCTGCTCAGTGAATTAAATGTTACTGGGCCGCACAAGTTTAGTAAAACAAATCAGATTAGTTCCAAACATGTCAAGCGCAAACAAATGTATTTTAAAAAAAAACAATACAGAATTTCGTTTTGCTTTTTAATTATTATTTTCGTTCGCAATCTTCACATTATCGTTAGGCAGCTGTCACAGTAAAAACTACTGTCACCAGGCAAGGCAGGGTGGATCCACTTGCGCTTCGAGGAGTAGATCAAACAGGAGCATGAAAGGTTACGTTTTCTCCCAAGGTTTTAATCCAACATTTACACAGGAACGAGAACATGAACGAGAACAAGACTCTATGGTGACAGGACACACTGCAAACGAACCGACAACAAGACAAGGACTGGACGAACTTAAATACATGAAATAACTAATAATCATAAACGGAAAACACCTGCGTGTATAATAGAGAGTGACAGCATGTGGATAAACCTAAAACAAGATGGCGGCGACACTGTGAACTTCAACATAAAAGTCTGTGAACACTTTCAACATAAAGGTCCTGACCGGCTCTAAGCCGGGATCTGTGACAGCAGCAGGTTAAAGGCTTCCTTTTCGCTCCAAATCGGAGTCGAATCTCTCGAATCACCCCGCACTCGCTCTTGTAGCAGACAATTAATATTATTATACCACTAAAATAATGGCAAAACTAGGCGTGTCATCTATCTGTCGAAAGTCAGTCAGATATGAAGAATATGAAGAATCTTGTATTCTTCACATATGAAGAATCTTGTATTCATTTTTTTATTTTTGCAATGTTAAGTGCAATGAAATTTGACGCTTTAGCGGTT
>SOMO01000010.1:854613-870784 GCA_028128575.1 Paedocypris carbunculus | reverse complement strand
GTTGGTGACTCGGAGACTGTTGGTGACTCGGAGAGTGTTGGTGACTCGGAGACTGTTGGTGACTCGGAGAGTGTTGGTGACTCGGAGACTGTTGGTGACTCGGAGACTGTTGGTGACTCGGAGAGTTTTGGTGAATCGGAGAGTGTTGGTGACTCGGGGACTGTTGGTGACCCGGAACTTGTTGTCTCTGGTGACCCGGAACTTGGTGTCTCTGGTGACCCGGAACTTTGTGACTCGGACTAGGTGGCTCAGAAACCCGGGAGAGGAACACGCGGTGGCCGAACGCGCAGATAGCAACGGCCAGAAACCCGAGGAGGCTCGAAGGCCTAGGAGAGCTCGGGAACCGACGGCACGGAAAATAATAACCGGAACTCCCCACTAAACATTAGACGTCGGCATGACGTGCAGATTAAGTTGATATCGCGTCCGTCGGTCCTCGACCTGATCTCCACGTCGCGTCAACATGTAATGTTCGGCCGTCGAAAGATTACTTAATTTTAACGTCGGTACGACGATGAATTTATGACGTCACGGGCACGTGTCTTGCGCGACGTCTTGAAATATATTTATAAAATATACAGTAGTAATTTTTTTAAACATATATGGTTCTATGTCAATTTACATCACAAAAAAACTTCATTTTAGGTGATTTCGACATGATTTAGGTTTTTTTCGTCCAATGTTGCTTATCTATCAGTGTGCCAATAGTCCAGGCCGCTAGGTGGCGCTAAGTAAACCATTTCACGGTTTGCCAGCACACAATGCCATGAAGAATCTCAACGTTTTTACGCGCGCGGCAGAAACCTAAAAGCTGAACTGCGTTCTACTCGATGTAATCCATCATATTAACGTTTGATTTGAGGTAAGTTTGGTTAATTCTATGTGCTGAAAAGTTTTAACGTTTGAAATTACTGTTGTCATTTTAACATTTTTTAATTCAATAAGTTATTTAAGAGTTAGCATTGCAGCATTGCAAACATGAACGATCACATAATCCTTGTTCCAATCGTTCCTACAGGTCCTGGAGACTTTCTCATTGTTTTTATTTTCCTCTGGTGAAAGGCCCATCCCCTGTGAGTTTGTCAGCAGACGCAGATTTACACTCCGTGCACTGCAATTTATTGAATCGCCTTAAATTGCTAAGTGTGTTATTAGCCTGTTCATAACGCCAACCAAAGTTGTTTAAATTGTCTTTTGGTAATAAACTAGGGTTTGAGACACAGGAGCTGCAGATGGAAGGTGTTGCTCTGCACTGGTGAGTTTGCTTTATTCAGACTCTGTTTCCTCACTAACTCTCACTATCTTCTCAGACGCAGGAGCCGCTGCTGTACTACTAATGCTGAGGTGTGATTTCTATCAGGTGAGAGCATGTACACGCTTTTTTCTCTTACACTATTGTGTAAAAACACTGAAGCAGACATTAACCCATTTTCTCAAATGTTCATTCAGCGTCCCAGAAAAATGTTTTAAATTGCTGGAATTGCCTCCATCTGGAATGGCCTCAACAAACACTCAGAGGGATGGACACGATGGAGGATGGAGCTTCTCCTCTGTAATACACCTGTCTCCTGGTAGGTTTTCATATTCTGCAAGTAATGAATGGATCAGGATAATATTTGAGTTCCTGTGGGGAGTTTAGTAACTATTGTACATTCTTTTTAACAGGTTGAAAGGATTGGAGAAAAGACCACAAGTCCGTTCACAATCCTTGATTGGTACGTTTCTGTGTACATTACTGTGTGTGTGTGTGTGTGTGTGTGTGTGTGTGTGTGTGTGTGTGTGCGCACGCGCACGTGCTGATCTGCGCTATGATGTTTTTTGTTTTCTTGTCTACTCTTCTGTTTTCCAGAACTCGGCTGGTCCTGCTTTTACAGGATTACGGATGTAATATTAATATTAGTCTTAAACAAATCTGAGCTTTTCACAGAGTTAATTACAATGTGTATATCTATTAACTTTTTAATATATTTTTTTTTGTTTGTTTAGGCTCTTCAGCGCATTTCAATCAATAGGAGTATAAAGGCAAAAGGAGTAAAAGGTAAATCCCAAATGTGTATATCAATTAACTTTTTAATATATATATATATTTTTTGTTTAGGCTCTTCAATGTCACTCAACATGATGGCGCATTTCAATATCAATAGGAGTATTAAGGCAAGAGGAGTAAAAGGTAAATCCCAAATGTGTAATTTCTACAAAGAAAAACTCTTTCAATCTATAAAAGACTTGGACGGGGACATTTTCACATAGAACATTAAAAATTCAACAATATTTAAGAATAGGGTAAATTTAAATTAATAAAGTTTAATAACTTGTCTTCCGTGGCAATAGTAACTTAAAATAATGGACTTAAAAAGAGAAATATGGACTTGGGGTATGACTGTGTATTGTCTGAGATTTTTAATTCTTTCTTTTTGTACCTGTGCAGGTCCAGTCATGAAGTTCCAGGCTGTACTGAGGACTTCATCAGGCCAACGGCTGCACAAACACTTGCAACGTGCATCAGAGAATTCAGGACACCAACTCATTTTATTAATATCTATTGCATATAGATTAGATTTTTCTTTATTTACTGTATATCACTGAAATTGTATATAATGTTTGATAATGCAGAGTTCTACATAGGTTTATTTTTAAACTGTTTAATTTGTTTTGATGTGATGAGTTAAGCAACCTTTTCTTTTACACTGCTTTATAAAGTTGTATAAACTGTATGATATATGTATGCTATTTGTAAATAATAAATTAATATTTTTTGATTTTGTTGTTCTGTAGTTAAATACATAACAGTAGTGATCTACTGTAGTTAAAATATAGTATCGAATGAAGTTGAAAAAGACGTCCATAACGACCAAATTTCCACTATATTTAGACCTTGTATACCCGTCTGCGTTAATACGTCACGTGGACGCGACGTCGAAAAAATCACGTCGTCTGGAGTAACGTTCCTCACCATCTGAGTCACCTGATTGCGACGTCGAATAATAACTTAGTTTTCACGTCGCGTCAACGTGTTTTTGCGCAGTGGGTCAGGTCAGGGTAACACGAAATGCGGGAAACAGCGACTCATGGCGACTCTCCAAATCCAAAACCTGTTCAATAAAATAATCCATGGTTTCGGTGGATACTTCGTCCAACTTCGGTTGTGGCCGGTCAATCTGTCACAATCCTCGGTGCAGAACAGGAGCCGGAGACCGTGGTGAACATGAAACGGGACTTTACTGATAAATGCAGACAAACACACATACCTAACTCAGGAGCACTAGGGACTAAACTCGGGAACCGGAAACAATAACACACTGGTGTAACGACATTGTCACAGTACACAGGGAATCATGGGGTTTGTAGTCCGTGAGTGACACGCAACACAGAGAGACAACGGAGACAAGGTGGTGACGAGCAGGCAGACTCGTCACAATACTACAATAAAAATATAACAATATATCTAATAATAATAATAATAATATCTGAGTTTCTGTGCAAGTTTTCTTTGTCTTCGTCATTAAATGTAAATTTTCATCACAGACTCTGGCTTTCCTGCTCCGCTCCGGAGTCGCAACAAGGACAATATCCGAGGACTTGCTGAGCTTATCTCAGGGTCCAGATCAGCCTTGTTGCATCAAGCATCCACTGCTTGTCCAGTACCGGCTGCTTGTGAAAAGTTGTGAAACGTTATGTCAACGAGACTCAGACGCTGTCCACACACAAAACAGGAGCAGCGGGCAGCCTCAAGGTACGTCGCCCAGGGAGCATGTGGGTTTCCGTGTCTTGCCCGCTTCTCCTGGACAGGGCTTGAACCAGCAACATTTTGAAAGCCCTATTTTCACTGGACCACAATTGCCCCCAAAATGTCCAAATGTCCAAATGCAAAATTACGAGCTGCGCCACTGTCAAACGTATTTCCCATATTTAATTTAAAAAGTGAAAGAATTATCTAGACATTAGACATAAATCAATTATTTTGAATTAATAAACAATGCTGCACCAGAACTTATTTGATTGAACCATTGTCCTTGGACAATTAATTTAGAAAATGTTAATCACTGGTGTTGTTTCTGAACAAATATTCGGCCTAAAAAAAAAAAAAAGCAAAAATGGTAACAATCTGAATTTAAACAATCTAAACACTGAATAATGAGCAAATGAAGCGTTACCAAAAAGTCCACAGGGTCGTCAGGCTTGACCTTACTGCAGTCCACTAGTCCCCGTAATACTGTAGGCATGACATGTTTCATCAAGTAGTGTCTTAATGGAATGGACTGGGCTTCTAACAGTTCTTCTTGCTGCATCTTCACTGCATTTATGTTTTTCTCCTGCAGACAACCACAGTAACAATTGACTCATCTTAGTACATGTTTTTGAGAGAGTTGTTTGTACATGTATTTTTTTGTTTGGATTTGGAAATTATATCAATCCTGCGGTGGGGGAAATTTGTCTCTGTATTTGATCCATCTGAACAGTGAACACACACATGCTTGCACCATTGGGGTCAGTTTCTTGCTCAAAGACACTTGACACTTGCTGGGAAAATGTGAAAGTATTTTCATGGTGAACAGGCTGTACAGTAGTGGAACCTGAATCAAACAGGCAACCTCTTGGACACAAGTCCCTGTCCAATCACAGCAGCGGACCATGAGGCAGTTGTGGTCCAGCAGTAGGTAGTTGGACCTGCCACCAATCCTGGTCTAGTAGGTTACACAACTTGCTGTCTTTGGGCAACACACTGAACCTCATGCTGGCCGCATACCACTGCTTAACCATGTGAATGTTTGCGTTACTGTAATTAATGCAGAGCACAATTTTGATATGATCCAATGTATTGACAAACTTACCCACTTTATACTTTACTTTAGTTAAACATTAAGCATTAATTAATTTAGTTAAACATTAAGCATTTTTTGCTTAACATTTTTTTTTGTTGCTATATTCCGTGCTTATGCAAATATGAGCACTCCTTTTTTTTTAGGGGCGCAAAATTTTAGAAGCACAAAATGCAAGACATTTGACATATAATCACTAAACTTTTTTTTCAGTGTTGTGTTGTATTCTCTATTTTTTTTTTATTACACTTAGCAGTGTCTAAATAACACTATATCAAAAATGATGTATAACAAAAATATCATGGGGAACTCACTATGTCTGTGATGTAACTCTGCAGCCTGAAACCCCTGAATATAGTATATGGATACAGTATGAACATAGCCAATGGAAACTGGAAATATACTCCATTTAATATCTACCCGTTACAATTTTTATCTATTATTCAAGTAAAACGACATCGAAGAGAAATATATGGATGAGTCACAGGTTAGGCTTATTATAAGTTAAAGTGCTATTTTTGTTCTTTTAGAAGTATTTAGCCAGACATTTTAGGTTTCTGGAAAGTCAGATCACCAAGAAAGCAAAAAGGTGCTTATGACCACCTGGTGATTTTTTAATTTTGTGTCAAAAAAGAGGGTGCTTATATAAANAAAGTCAGATCACCAAGAAAGCAAAAAGGTGCTTATGACCACCTGGTGATTTTTTAATTTTGTGTCATAAAAGAGGGTGCTTATATAAAGTGCTATATATATATAAATATAATTTTGTGTCCATGGTATTATATATATATAATCGGCTTTGCATAGATATTTACAGACTGTGTGCTATTAGTTTGATTTGAAATGTGCATTTGGATTTGTTGTTGCTGTAGTGACGTGAAATTTCCCCACTGTGGGAAGATTGAATATTGAAATTGAAATGTGTTAAAAGGCAAATGTGGAAAAAATAATACAAAAATGTAGAAAAACAATATTTTAAACATCCACAGGGTAAAAAAAACATGTAAAGTAAATATAAAAGTAAGAATCCTATTTTAACCATATTTTAGTTTTTCAGTATTTGGCCACATTCACCCATTCATCCAAAAGAGCTGCCATTTTTTCACTCTCCACTTTGTCTTTGAGTTCTTTCTCAGCCTCCATTTGTTTAATCTGCTGACAGAGCTCATCTTCTTTCCTCTTTTTTTCTTCTTCCATTTCCTCTGGACTCAGACCATAGTTCATTGGCTCCCCAACTGACTTAATTATCTTGTCATACAGAGCCTCATTTTCACAGTCTGAAAATGACAACATAACAATGTTTAAAAATATAATGCAAATTTAAAAAATTGTCAAAGTTAACTAGTTAATTTTAAGTGCTTAATCGAGTTAATTTTTTTAACGGCATTAATCACAGTTGCTTCACTTTCGGTTTGGTGAAAATGCAATGAATAGACCCANCTATAGAAACAGTTTTTATTAAGAGTGTAACCTAAAAAAATGGGTACTTCAAACTATTAATTGATGTATAACACTTATAAAGTATGTAAGAACAAAATTGACTTTTTGTGTGTTTTTTCTTGAAAACTTGACCTCGGAGGGTTAAAAAAACTAAGAAAATATTGCAAATTGAACGAAAATTATACTAAATTATATTTCAGTATTTAAACGAGTGTTTAATTAGTGTTGAGTTTACATTAATTTACATATTACACCTCAATATCCAATATTACAAGCTTCATTCATTTAATTGCGATTAATTTGCTCAGGGAAGTGCGATTTAATTGTTTTTTTAAAAAATCCCTGTTTGACAGCTCTAATTAAGATACATTTACACATGCAAGCACACACAAATTAATGTTCAGACTAAATGTTTTTATAATTGTTAAAATAGTGGTGATATATGAAAACGAGCTCTGTGTGAATTAACGAGTTCTGTGTGATTTGTGTGACTAAAGAAAAGAAGAAAAATGTAGGTTTTTAAATACATTTAATCGGGTCTTTCTAACTCACCGCTTTACTCACACATAGTCTTCTTAGTTCTGTTTAGCCTTAGTTAAACCTACTCTATGCGCTTCCCTATGTTTAGTCATAAAATGCCCGACAGCATCTTCTCAGTCTTTTTCACACCTACTGGTTTCAATGGGCCGTTTGAGGAGAAACAGCATTGCTGGTCACGCAGCAGGAGTACAAACGCGTTTTCTTACTCGCAGTAAGAAAAAAAATACATTTGATTTTTCTTGTCGTCTTTTGTTTTGTGAAACAATTTTGTTATAAAAGGCAATATTTTTATCAACAAAATTGATTATATGGAAATTCTGTTAAGAGAGTCATTCGTTAAGAGAGGTGCCACTGTATTTGCAAATGTCTGAAATATGTATAAACGTATATACCTGTAATATATAAATATGTATGATTACCAATTTTACATGAGATTACCCCTATTGTTTAATTATTGATTTGTTTGTCTATGTCAATGTGTATGTTTTCCAGGCATCTTGGAGAGCAATGTGATGACATGAACTTTGCGAATGGTGATGGCTGCTCGAACCAGTGCAGAAAAGAGCCGTTGTTCAACTGTAACGGTACGTGACTGTCATATCTACAGGTTGTTATTACTTGTTAAATTTATTGATATGATATTAATATGAATAGTTTTCACCAATTGAATTGCACAATGTTACCTCTGTTTTATGGGTTGTAATTACAGTAACTGTGTGAATGTACTAAATAACACTAAAGTACTAGAATGTACTAAAGTGTGAATGTACTAATAAGTACTTGTGAATGTACTAAATAACAAAAAATCCAGAGTAACGAAATTCATTTTTTTGCTAAACAAAAGAACATTTTCTTACCGCTAGCATGAATTGAGATGAGCTTTGTGTTCTCCGAGAATGTTTTTTTTTTTCTCTCTCCCGTAGAACGGCATCTTGAAATGACGTTCAAATCCCAGAGATTTCTGTAATTACGTGATTTGCATGACGTCATTTCAAGATGGTGGTAACCGTTCATGTGAGATGGTCCATATATCATTATATACTAGGGGTGTGTCACAGTTAACGACTGTCACCAGGACGAGGCAAGGTGGATCTACGTGCGCTTCAAGGACGAGTTCAAAGGAGCATGAAGGGTTAAGTTTTTCTCCCAGGTTTAATCCAACAATGCACATGAACGTAAACATGAACAAGACTCTATGAGTGACAGGACACACTGCGACAAACCGACAAAAACCCGTGCACAACAAGCACTATAAATACTCAACAAAACGACAGACACCTGAAACATAAATGAGGCAATTAACCCAATAGGGGGGAAGGTACAAGGAGTGATGTAAAACAGCTGATCAGGAAAACAAACGGGAGACGAACATAAACAGCGTGAACCGGAAGTGACGCGACAGTCCGCATCAAAATAAGAGTTCATAAAAGTCTATCCCGGCTCCTGCCGGGATCTCTGACAGGGTAGGACAAGACACTTTTCCGACGAGACGAGACAATACACTGGGTTCACGATAACGGGACAAGATGATATTTAGATTTTTTTTTAAATAGAAAAACCTTAAAATATAATAATCTTTGATAAAATATATGGAGAGCAATAGTATTTTATTTAGCTAAAACGTTCAAAACTGTTGATGCATTTCACTCTTTCCATTTTCATCAATAGCATGCAGTGATAGCAAACATGTAAACCCTGCAAAATATGATGCCATAAATTGCCAGGCAAGTAATTTCACAAAAAAATGTAAATTGTCAATAGTATTAAAAAAATCCATTAAGCGCAGGCATTAAACACACTATATATAGACAAAGACAAGTCTTCCAGTAACAAAGAATGGTAGGATCATTTTGGCTTCAAGTTCAACTCAACATCAAAGTACTTCATTATGATTAAATTCACTGTGTTCATTTTAGCTCTAAAAACCCCAAATTATGTATTACAAGTTGCAATGCAACATACCATGGCATGCCAATGTCACTGGTGAGACTCAAATCATCTGAATGAGTTTAACAGCAATAATCATATTGTTTTCTCTCATATTCTGCTCTACTGCAGCGAGAGTGAATCGTTTCAATAGTAATGTAATACATGTGTATTAGACACATTAAACAGCTAATGGCAGTTTGAAATAATCTGCTTTATTTTATAAACACATTATATTAAACTGCAATTAAGTTTAGTTTAGTTTAGTTTATTTGTTTTTTTAGCCCTTTAAAATCAACCAGTGTTGAAACAAAGTGCTTCACAGATAAAAGGTCTTACACAATAAAAACACATTTAGGCTAGAAAAAACAATATAGAGCATAGAAAATGATTTCATAGTTCAAAGAGTAAAAAAACACCGGATACACTCAGACAGTACTAAAAGCTATTGAGAACAAGTGCGTCTTGAGCAAGGATTTAAAATTGGGCAGAGACGAGGCAAGTCTGATGTTCAGCGGCAGCTCGTTCCATAGTTTCGGAGCTGCCACTGCAAAGGCTCTGTCCCCTCTGAGCTTTCGCTTGGTCACGGGTACACTCAAGAGCAGAAGGTCGGCTGACCTGAGTGATCGTGCTGGTGTATACGGATGCAGAAGCTCGGAGAGGTACAGAGGAGCAGCACCATTTAAACATTTAAAAACAAGTAACAGGAGTTTAAAATGGATTCGGAATCGTACGGGCAGCCAGTGTAGGGAATATAAAATCGGAGTGATGTGTTCTCGTTTGCGTGTACTAGTTGAAAGGCGTGCAGCAGCGCTTTGAACCAGCTGAAGCAGAGATATTAGTGACTGATTTAGACCAAAATAAAGTGCATTGCAGTAGTCGAGTCTAGAGGTTACAAATGCGTGGATTAAGGTTTCAAAATGCTGTTTTTGCACAACTGGCTTGATTTTGCTCAGTTGCCTCAGATGAAAAAAGCTAGATTTAACAACAGCCCGGATCTGGCTTTCAAATTTAAGGTTTGAGTCCATTTTAAACCCAAGGTTTACAATTTCCGATTTAGCATATCCAGCCAAGGAACCCAATTTTACAGGCACCGGAGCCCCCGAGAATGAATTAGCGGCTAACACCATAACCTCGGTCTTTGACTCGTTAAAATGTAAGAAATTCAGAGCCATCCAGTCCTTGATATCTTTTAGGCAGTCCAAGAGAGAGTTTGCAGAACAACCATCCTTCTTACGAAGAGGAACATAGATCTGGCAATCGTCGGCATAACAGTGAAATGATATTCCATGTTTCCTTATGATGGAACCCAGAGGTAATAGATACAGCGAGAACAAGATGGGCCCCAAGATAGAACCTTGAGGAACTCCACAAGAGAGGGGAGCAGAAGAGGATTGGCAATCTCCAAGCCTGACACAATTAACTCTATATATAATCACAAACGATCTTGTAGTGTGACCTGTCGGGGTGGGCAGGACAATGCCGACGATCCGGTCAGAGAGAGGAGTCAAGTCTGCGCTTTTGAGTCCGAAACAGCGTTGATTGAAACGCGAGCGCAAGGATCTCAACTCGAGCTGCTCATTCCGACACAAAAATTCGGACGCTCGTGCACGGATCCTTTAAAAAAATTTTGGTTCCACATACTGTAGCTAAGGTAGCGCCAAATTCTCACGCAATCGCATATTGCGAGAAGCAACGGATCTTGCTAGATATCGTACCTCGAGATATCGTCACACCCCTATTATATAGTGTACCTTTATAAACACATGCCAAAGGGCAAACTAAACAACTGCTGTGTAACATGTTTTTATAACATTTGTAACCTATAATTTTCATTTATACATTTTTTTAAATTTATGAAGCTATGGCACGGATTAGATTAATTACATGTAAAATGCCGCTCAGCTAGCAAAACTTTTGCCAAACAAAACGGCTCTCGGCATGAATTAATTTCGTAAGACGGGGTACCACTGTAATTACGATAGTATTGTGGCGATCCGCTGCTGTGAGGGGCTGTGCTGGAGTAGAGCCCCAGAGGTGTGAAAACCCAGCAGGGGGTGTGGAGTCACAGCAAGGGGGGTTAGCCCAGGGATTACCCACAAATCCTGGCGGTTTCTGTACATGTGTATATAAGTGTTATTTTCAGTGTGTAAATGTTTATTTTATGTCAATCTTTTTATATAAGTGTGATGTGTGTAGTGAGGTGGTCATGTTTGTCCATTTTTATAACAGTTTGTTGTGTAATGTAAAACTTACCATTGGTGAAGTGTGTAGCCAGCCTAGTGGCCTGGCTACTTGTCCTGTGTGTTAGACAAGTAGAGTGTGTGAATAAAGCAGTGCTTTATTAAAGACCACCACCTCAACCAAGCTGTCTCTGGGTGTGATGTCAGCTGATACTCGGGGTCGTGCGGTGTATGTGGCACGAGTATCTTGAAGGCATCAGCGCTCTTCGGGAACGCCAATGCCAACCCACGAAATTGCTACAGTATCATATAGTAATTACACTCTATCACTTATGCAATTATGTATTACTATAATAGATTCAATTTCTTACATAAAACATGTAAATTGTGCAGATTGATCAATAAAAAAAAATAGCTACATTTTGAATTGCTGACATCAACCATCAAAAGTAACGTCAGTTTGTATAATGTTTAGCTTCAGTAGCATTTTGCATCTTTGTTAACTACATCACAGAAGCTCCGCCCAGTCACGTGGCTGTCAAACTCCCGGCTTCAGTATGTTCACAAAGCATGTTACATGCTCCCGCTGCAATGTCTTACGGTGTCAGACTCTGACAATGAGTGCCAGTTCTGTTGTACTCTCTTTTATTGGGAGATAGTTGTTAGCTGCTTGTGATGTTAATGGAGTGCTTTAAGTCGTGAGCTAATCAGTTCTGTCAAAACAATTGCCCAGATAATTGGAGCCTCTTACAGGCATTTTAGCAGCCTTACAAAAGCCTTTTAGTCGTTGCTGTAGAGCTTCAGCTCTGGCTAACGAGCGCTAGCGGACCTTTGAGCCACTTCTTCCTATTAGCGGCAAAGCGACAATACGCCTTTTTTCCTGTGTGGACAGAAACCTGAAGTGGACTAGAAAAGACAGAAAAGAAGTAACAGAGGATTAAACGTGTCAAAAAGAGATAAGAAGGCCTTTTAAAGTTTTACCTCTGAATGTGTTGAAGTAAATGAAGGCTGGCTTGACCTCTAGGGCTCGAGGGAAGTATGAGGTGGCACCAGTGCCAGACAGCGCTTAATTGGCAGTTCTGCTTTTTAGAGAAGGTTCAATGAGTTTATCTTCCCCTGCCTTAAAGGAACAGCTCAGCCACGCCTTGAAGTTTTGTCACTTGTTGAAGGGGATGACAGCACAATCCATTTGTAGTTTTTCTTTCTTTTTGAATCTAAAATGAACTGATTAGATCATTGAGCTGTGCTTAATCTAACACCAGAGAGCTTTCAACACAGAAGGAAATCTTAATAGTAGGCTAGTTTAAAAGAATACAGTGTTTGTGTTGACTATTGTGGTTTTCATTGGTTGAAAGCAGCTTCTTAAAAACTTACATTGGCAATACAATCTGTAGTTTTAAAACCGATACAATATTGATCCAAATTTTGTTTCTCATTAAAACTCTAAATTGCCCTTTTTGTTCCGTATATTGCTCTAGTCTTACACATCGGAGCTTTCTCTTCTTTTGTGGTGTCATTGTTTTTTGCGCTTTCTCCTTTGTTTGTTTGTTTGTGTTGTACATAAGCGCCCTTTTTCCATATTTCAAGTCAGGAACAATCAACAAATAAATGGAAACGCGTTTTTTTGTGCAGCGGCGCGCGTGTGCGTCTCTATAATATTAAACAATGGTAGGCACACGTACACGCAGTGTGTCAATAAAAAGTCTTTATTGGCTCAATAACAGAAATAAAGAAGTGTAAACCACACTTAATATAGACAAAATAACACTGGAAGAAGTAAGATTGAACTAAACACAATCATTAATTGTATTTACAACAATTAATGATTGTTGTAAATTACAACAAGCAGAGACTACTAACTACGACTGGGTAACTTAGCATAGAGGTAACAAATGGGTCCAATGTGTAATCGCAGAAAGAGAACAGTCGATATTGACGAGAGAGAGATTTTCATTTTAAAATTTTACCAAAAGGTTGTCAATCAATGATTGTCCATCTCTACAGTAAGCCTTTGATTGGCTCTTAAGATGCTGACTTTGCATCTCTGACGACATTCCTCATAAACGATAAAGACAAAGTGAGGTGTGAATGTTTCACAATACTTAAACTAATTAAGATTTGGGCTTGTCAAGTTTTTTTAATTCATTTATGTACAATGTATTAAGGCTATTGTGGTCTAGGTGGATACAGAATGAACACATACTGTATAGTATTTATCATCATATGCAAAATATGTCCATCCTTTTGTCAACTGCCCCTCGTGGGCTGGTTCTCAAGCTTGAGAAAACTTTCTCCCAACACTTCCAGCTTTTCTGGGGGATATCTCAGGCATTCATGGGGCAGCCTAGAACCAAAATCCCTCAGGGTGTAGTAGGTTTCCATGAGTCTGTCTCTGGGTGGGACATGTTTGGAATAGCTCCCTTGGGAGGCATTGCGTAGACATCCAAAATTGATATGCAAACTCAGTTGGCTCCTCGCAATATGGAGCAGTATTGGCTCCACTCCAAGTTCTCCTCAAAAGATGGAGCTCTTCACCCGATGCACCCAGTGACCCTCTAATTTCAGCCATTAGTGACTGCAAACATAAGCAGCTCAGTTGTGGCCTACTCGCTAGAGATTTGGCCTTGGAATCGCAAGGTTGTAGGATTGAATCTCAGTTCGGTTCAGAACTGGTGTCTGTGAGCAAGTCCATGAATCTGCTGCCCAAAATTGGCAAAAACACGTAGAGTCCTGGTCTCGTGGTGATGGTCTAAAGTTCTTCCTTTAAATCTCTTAAAAATAGAAGCTTGATGCATGGTCAACCTGTTTGTAATGTGTCTAGAAGTTCATCAACAAGGACACTTTTGTTGTAGAACTAGCCGGTCTGGGAATCAAACCTGCAACCTTTGGGTCACAAGTCCACTATACAAATTACACCAGTACAATACAGAAAGTTGTGGTCCAGTAGGGGACTGCCGGTTTAAACCCCGGTACAGCTGGTTCTGCAACTAAGTGTCCTTGGGCAAGACACTGACCCCCAAATGCCCCCCGGGTGCCACGGCTTAGGCTGCCAAATGCTCCGGGTTTGTGTGTGTGCACTTCACTTTGAATGGGTTAAATGCAGAGCACCAATTCAGTATGGTCGCTAGTGGCCATATTGCCATCACTTCCCTTTCCTTTTAAAAAGAACAAAATGTATTAATCGTTAGTATAATGAGTCCTTTTTTCATATTTATGCTACTCTCTTTCCTGAAGGTGAACCCAGCTTATGCTACTTCTACGATGGAGACGGAGTGTGTGAGGACTTTGAGAGGGAGGCGAGTGTGAGGGACTGTGGTCTATACACGCCAAGTGGCTTTTTGGACCAGTGGGCCACTGCGGTGGAGGTCTCCAATGAAGAGAAGATACACTGTCCAGCCAAGGTGGCTGAGGGATATCCAGCGGTGACAAAGGTGAGATGCTTTCATGGTGTGTTGTTTGGTTGGTTTTTTTATTTGTAGAAAAAATGTACTTTGTTCACTGCTTGTCTACTTGCTATAAGGCATTACATTCCATTTTAGTTGCGGCGGATAGATGTCGAACCCACATGCAACAACATGAGACTTTCACAAAACACAGGGCTTTAATTCCAGAATCATGGTTAAGCAGGCAGATACACAGCAATCTAGTCAACAAGGATCGAGCAAAAACAGTTCAAGAAACAGACATATGTCAAATAACAGGATCATGGGTGTTTAAATACATGGCTTGATTACAAAATGATAACAGCCGCCACGGAGAACAGACAGGAACGCGATTGCTGAGAAACCGGAAGTAAACTAAAACCGGAAGTTTCCACATAAACGTTCGAATCGGCCATGAGCCTGAGTCTGTGACATCATCGCACAGTCCCTCCAGGATTTTGCGATTGTGCGTTTGTGCCAATTCACGCGAATTCAGCGAAATCTCGCGATTTATTTACGACCTTGCAATTTCATCCAATCACCGCAAAATAGAATACACTTTATATTTAAATATATTAAAAGGGGGTAATACTTCTTTATACTGCAATACTGTAACATATTTAAATGGACTTTTAAATATTCTCCCTTTTTTGATTTTATGGGGTGTTCTAATAATTTAAACTAATTTCTAATATCTTTACAAATGCACTGAACTTAAAAGATCGACAGATCGAAAACGACAGTAGAGTATGTATATCCGGAAAGTGCTCTTTTCATGGCGTTTTGGCTCTGTACATTAACGATTGATTTAGAGGCAGGGATATGTGTGGAGGTCAAAGGTCATATTAAGACAGGTAGCCACTGAAGGGGGTTTTACTGTCCTTCATTTGGCTCGGAGACACTTCGCTAACCTCTTACACATGGAAGTGGTAAAGAATTGGCTCTGTGTAAAAACGTTGTGTTGTTTTACTCCCTGGCTATTTCAACATGATACATTTGTAATTGTACAGTTACACTGGCCATTCTCCTTCTCCTCGCAGCGATGTTTGTGGAGCGCAGGTCTCTTGCGCACAAAATCGTGCAAGCTCCCGAATTAATCATGTCACAAAACTATTCCTATCACACTGTGCACACGCTAAGGATTTATGGCCACGAGAAAGTCATTTTTCACCGTTGAACTTGTGTACATGAACCGCTAAAAAGTGTGCATTGTGGGTCGTTATAAGAATCAGTGGCAGTTACTGTAAGTTGCAGTGACTTTGAAAAGTCGCTCACGGTAATGCACAGTGTAGTTTTGGCAATGCGGAGCTGCGCTCATCCCGATATTTTTCAGGGATGTTTTCTAAGCGCCTCCGTTCAGGTTGTTCTGTGATCAGTGTTAGTGGCATATCAGAATCATTCATAATTTGATGGCTCATCTCTTGGCTGTGTGTCCAGCCAGGAGTCTTGGCAGTGATCAGAGAATGAGTGAGAGAGAAATGGAGAGAAGTGTACTAAGGGAGAGAGAGGAACATGGAGAGAGGTGTGATGGGTGGAAGAGAAATGGAGAGAATGGTACAGGAGTGAGAGAGTGAGACGTTTTTTAGGGTGATGTAGGAGCAGGAAAACAGGAAGTGAGAGTAAAATATAAAGATGCAGCGTAGAGAGAGGAAGAAAAAAACAAGAGATATTTTCTGAAAGAGAGAGAGGAAAGAGAGAGATAAAGAGGTTCTCAAAAAGAGAGAAAGGAAAAAAAGAGAAGGAGAGACAGACAGAGAAAGAGAGAGACGAAGAGAGAGAGGAATCTCAAGGGAAGATATAAGAGCAAAGTAAGACATCCAGATTGATTAATATGTTCTCA
>SOMO01000010.1:828142-839075 GCA_028128575.1 Paedocypris carbunculus | reverse complement strand
CCTAACGAAACGGTCGTCGGCACGGATTAATTTCGTAAGTCGGGTACCACTGTATTTATCTTGGTATTTGGGCCTCCACTTTGACCTAAATTCCTGTACACACAGCCGCAAACACAAATACCCATGAGCACACACACACACAAACACACAAACCCTCACATACACAGACATATATTGTCCTGTGCAGAAAGACAACGCATGAGAGAGACAGAGCAGGAGAAATGTTAATGGCGGTTCACATGTCTGAGCGGAGAGCTTGCAGACCCTGTGCAAACATCCATCAGAGACTCTCAGATGCTCTTTCAGAGCCGAGAGACAGAAAGAGATATGTGGCTTCAGCTTGGGGAGGTGATTGATCACCTTCATGGAATTACACAATCTGCAGCGTGAGGTCTGAGGCTGAGGATTAATGAGCGATTCTCTTTCTGAGGTGCACCGCTTTCCCGTGATTGAAATACAGCTTTCATGGAAAGAGATGGCTGGAGATGCACAGCTTACTCGAGGACGGAGTAGTGTGTGTTCTCCGGTCACTGTAGGAGGGTCGACCGAGTTGATTTAGAGTTCAATAACTGACTGCTGCTGCTCTTATATGAAATAAAAGATTTAAAGACATTTCTGAAATCCATTTTTTGGCCTATAAAATGTTTAACACAACAGCTCTAATATATATGGCTGTAGTTTGTGGCTTAAGATGAGAACTTAATTGACCATAAATAAATAAATTCAAGTCAATTAATAACATATAAAATAAAGTGAGTGATATTGTCAATATGGCCACTACAGACCATATCAAAATTGTCCTCTGCATTTATTCCATCCAGTGAAGTGCACATACACACAGTGAAGTAGAATACACACAAACCCGGAGCAGTGGGCAGCCTAAACCATGGCACTCGGGGGGCAAATGGGGTTCACTGTCTTGCCCAAGGACTCTTNTAAAGTGAGTGATATTGTCAATATGGCCACTACAGACCATATCAAAATTGTCCTCTGCATTTATTCCATCCAGTGAAGTGCACATACACACAGTGAAGTAGAATACACACAAACCCGGAGCAGTGGGCAGCCTAAACCATGGCACTCGGGGGGCAATTGGGGTTCAGTGTCTTGCCCAAGGACTCTTATTTGCATCTAGAATCCACATCAGTGGTGTAAAGTACTGGGGTGGGCAGTAAATGGACTTTGCTACTTCACTTAAGTATCTTTTGGCTACTTTGTTTTTATACAAAGTACTCAAAAATGTACTCTTTCTCAATTACATTTCAATGGACACTTGCTGTTACTTGTTACATTGTAATTGCATGCGACAGGTTGGCATCTTTTTCTACCGTGGTTCATTTCTTGGGCGGATGAGGTGATATCGCCATCTGCAGGGTGCCGAAGGTACTGGCTGTTTATGCATTTTTGCACATTTGAGTTTGACAGAGAAAATAAAACATTTCACACGTCTTGGTGTTTTTTGAGCCTAAATTCAGTAGGAGTAAATACTTAAGTTCTTTTAAAATTAGATACTTTAGAATTTTTATTCAAATCTTTTTGGAATTGGTGACTTGTGTCAGAGAATGACAAGACAAGGCAGGGGTGGACTCACATGCACAGCCAGGAGAAGATCAGGGAGCACAAGGGGTTAAAAATTAAATATAGGGTTTAATCCGGAAATCGTCGTCATAAGCAGGCAATGGGTGGATATACTGGAATATCCAAAACGCATGAACAGGGACTTAGACAAAACGAGACAAGACTTGAGGCAAGAGTGACAGGAAATCACGCTGACAAACTGGCACTGAAACAGAGACAGGAACAACTTAAAGACACATCCTGATTGACAATCACGAACACGAAACACCTGGTAACTATGGCGACACATACGGGGACTGGGTATACAAAAACATGGCGGCGAGACAGGAGTTTTCAACATAAAAGTCTGTGGACACTTCAACATAAAAGTTCATCAGTCTTGTGAGACTGGATCCGTGACAACTTGTAATTTGTAAAGGTTACTGTAAGATATCCGTACTTTTACTCAAGTACGGTTTTCAGGTACTCTTCTGATCCATATTGCAACAATAGACCAAAAACACATTTTCTGAAGGTGAATGTTTCAGCTAGGCAGTGGGGTTGTGCCTCACAATCAAGTAAAAAAAGACCTCACCAGTGCAACTCGAGGTTTAAGAGTTACAGAGGTAAACACAATTTATTTTGCATGTAAATGTAAAAAATGCATTATCCAATAGGGACAATGCGGCTTGAACCGCAAGTTCTGAGTCACCGCAGGATTTTATTCTGAGTTTAGTGTCATTACTTGAAGCGAAGCCGCAGGCTGCCATATTCCACTCCGCAGGGTCCATTGGCAATGTGTTTTTTGAATAAACAAATTTTAGTTGATTGTCTTTAGCTTGTTGTGATGTCGATGTTGCTAGTTGTGGCGAATGTAGCAATTTATTTATGGCTCTAATCTGCGCCCTGTGTGATCTGGTGTATTGTGTTATATGAGGCTTCATGAATAATTGATGGTTTGTTGTGTCGCTATAAAACAGATAGATTCTTCTTCTGACATCAGAGAGCAGATTTACATTGGGATGAAAGCGCATCAAAACCATTTCATTTCCTGTGATGTTTTTAGAACTGCCATTCTCTCCTGTTGATACAGTATCTGACATGACTCTATCTCCTGATTTAATTCCCTCGTTCTGTTTTTCCGGATTCAGGTGGTGGGCCCACCAGCTGCGGGGGCATTCAAAGAACGGCCTTCTAAACCTACTGCCTTCCGAAAGTTCTACAACCGTGGAGATTTTCCCATCGCCCTGGAACATGACACTAAAGGCAACCGCATTGCTTGGAAGGTAAATGGTAACTCTGCTTTTGTGAGGCCAGACTTTAGTTAACTGCTGTTTTGTTACTTTACTGATCACACAAATGGGCCTTTCTCATTGCTGGAGGTTTAGACAGACAGACAGACAGACACCAGCATCTTACATACAAAGGGAACAATAGGATTACAAGTACAGTTCACAGATATATCTGGAAACAAATCTATGATGCCTGAAATAAACTTTTGATTAACTGTCAATGATTGGCAAGTTTTCAAAAAGATTTTTTACCATTTATGGTAATGATTTCCCTCATGGGATCAATGGGAAGGGTTCGGTCAGTGTAAGTCAGCAAATGAAATTGAAGGTCCTTGCCTGGAGGGCAGAAAGACAGTTGGTCAGAAGAACAAGACATGATCGATCAGCAGTGTATTGGCCAACGTCCTCATTGTGAAGCATTTGCTCAGCATTTTTCTTTAATGTCACTCTACCTGCAGTTGTGACCTACAGCTGGACCTCAGACGTGTAAGAGTCTCTGCTGGGTGACAATGTTTATTTCACCATATTGTGTAGATCTGTTGTGTTGCTTTTTTTATATCTTGGTGTTTTTTTAGCCTAAATTCAGTATGTGTAAAATAGTTCTCTTAAAAGTGAAAACTTCACAACTTTTACTAAAGTCTTTTTGGAATTAGTGACTTTTAACTTGTAATTGAGTAATTTTTACAGTAAGGAATCCGTACTTTACTTATTTATGATTTTTAGTTACTCTTTATATCTCTGGATCTGGAATGGAATTATTGCCATTGAAGTGTCATGAAACATTAAACGACATCTAATGAAAAGTTAGCACATTTCACCGTCGGCGACGTGCAGTTCTCTAATGCTCCCTGTCCGCATGCAGACGCTCAGACGGGCTCCACCGCCTCCTCGCATTCCCTCTCTCGCAGGAGCGTTTTTCTGCTTCCAGGTTGGGACAACTCTGAAAGCCTCAGCATGAATTATTAAAAGCAAAATTTTGAACGAATTTTTCCTCTGCTTGGAAAAAATAATGTCTCTTTTTCTTTGCGTTGTTATGAAATTGCTAGGAGCCGACAGGAAGCGGTGTATGAAATTGTAGCTGTCATATCTAATGCATCAGTAATGCTTATTGATTTTCCTTCGCATGCCGCTGCTGATTTGATTGTGCTTTTTGCACAGAGTATTTACACCCGTTGCTCTGTAAATATGTGTTGTAAAACTCAAGTATCATGAGCCTGGTCACCTAGAGGTCATCCTAAGGTCAACCTCTTATCAATGTGTGTGATGAGTGTGCGTCAGGGTGAGGGGTCTTGGAGTGTAGTGGGCACAAGGGTTATCACAGTGACAATAGTTCCTTAGTGACAAGGCTGATTGGTTGAAAAGCAAGAGACTTGTAAGAATTTTCTGCACAACAGCTGAAGTAATGTCAAATGTCCAGACACACCGCAGATATGCCATTCACACCAGGCGATTGTACTGACATTTAAGCCGCCGTCTTTTGACATATATAGTACGGCTCGTGGTGAGGAGTGTGTACGGCTTTCTCCGTGCAGCAGGGAGCAGCAGTGCTTTCCCACAGGCACTTATATGTCACTGTCTTTTTCTTTCAAGACAAACACGGTCCTGCACCTTTCGAAAAAAAGGAAGCATTGAGTTAGAAATCCTCGCTCATGTGTGAGCTTCTGGATGTGTGTTTGCGGGTGAGGCTGTCTATGTGTTGATATATGAGAACAGACGCTTCTGCTCAAATGTCAAGGGCAGCATCTGAATGCGGAGGGATGTGAAGAAGAGAAGTGGTATTTTTAGTTTTCTTTCTATGAGCCTTACAATTCTCCCGACTCATGCTGTCTCAACAGTTCCAGCCCTGACATGTGGCGTGTTCAGAACATGTGCACTCGACTGATAAGAGTGAGCAGGGAGTCGCTCTTGTTCTATATCTTTGTTTTCTTCATGTGTACTAGTGCATTTCGTCAGCATAGGGCTGTTGCTATCAGAAGGTGCATCAATTTTATGGAACTTATAAAGTATTTTAAAAATCTCCATATTTATATCTCCATACGTGGAAAATTGGAAGCAATTCTGTCAGACATGGCTGCAAATCAAGTCTTGGTTTCAAGTGGCAAGTGTCACAATGGCGCTGTTGTCCCATGGTGAAAAGGACATGTTCACATGTTTGAGGACTGGTGGGGTCTTTCTCTGTTCTCCTCGTTCGTGTGTTTCCCCTTTTTCCTGATTTCGCTGATGGTGAAAAGAACCAATTGGACAAATTCCAATAATCAGATCAGTCTAATACTGACTGTGATATGACTGGACTGTTTGCCCATCATGAACCAATTAATTTTATTTTTTTACCTGTGTTAATGTTAGCTGTTTAATTGGTGACAGCAATAAATCATGTGGCTACAAATGCAGAAAAAGACAAACACCAGGTTTTGGCTTTATAGTCCATAAAGACCAGTCCATGAATCGTGACAGTATCTAGGTAAGGTTTAGTGGCATAATGTGTAGTGCATCTTAACAAAGTGTATAAGAAGTAGCAAGTATTAAGGAGTACCAAGACACTATTATTCAATTAAAAGCACACACACACACACACACACACACACACACACACACACACACACAAATACATACGCTAAAAACATAAAATGTTGGAATATTTGATTCTGAATAATTGTCAAATAATAAAACACACAAACCCTGCTATTGCTGCTTGCAACTATTTTTGTAATACTGTTATTGTGTGCATGTGAACTGGAAGAAGCATTTAATAGAAAATATCAATGCAAACTTGATGGCTGATACTATATCGCTCTACAGATCATGGCGTGTGTGTGTGTGTGGGAGGGGGCGGGGTCAGTTAATCTGATCAAGTGGTTCAGGAGGTGGAGATGGTAAGCAATCTCATTCATTCACTCCTCTGATTGAATTATGCCAGAAGGAGGGGAAGGAGACGACCTGTGTGTTGTCATCGTGTAACACCGGTGGGCTGTTTTTATTTCACTGCTATTTTATCACTACCTGGACATTAGCATTTTAATGGGTGGCACCTTATGTGAGTGCGGACCCTCTGTCCGCTGCATGACTTGCCCTCTGAGTAGGTAATCCCACCGTTCTTTTTGGGAATTTGGGATTGCCTCATTATAGTCGTAGCAGGGAGTATTTCTGTTTAAATACAGAAAAGAAAGTCGACCGGCTCCGACTCTATGATTTCAATCCTGTTCTAAAACCCACCTGTCAGTGGGAGAGGTCTGCGTCCCATTAAAATTCTGATCTGGAAAGTGAAAAAGAGAAGAGCAATGACATACGCTTGCTTCCTGGAACTCAAGGGAACAAAACAAACAGCACAGGAGCTGTTGGAAACATTAATGACGCTATAATATTTTTTATACAAAATGCAGTTTTTTTCTGTTTTAATTTCCAATTCTTTGCTATACAGTAGCCTGTAACTAATCATGTGATACCACCACAATTTAATCCAATGGAGATAAAAAAATAAATAAAAAGCAAGAAATGAAAGTGAGGAAAGGCCGTTCTCAGGGGAACTTAGAGTAAAAGCTTAATTAATTTTACTTACGGCCTGGTAGCAGAAATGTGTTTTATTGATCAAGTAATGTGTATTTGCTCATAGTGCTGTTTAAATGTAATGGCCTGAAAAAACTACTGCAAAGCATTGTAGGTAATTTAGAGGTTGGTGTTTGTTAGATGCAATTTTTGCTGCACATCTTAGAGTCTTAAAGCAAATATTATCATTTTTTAAGACATTAAAAAAATGGATTACAAAAACATGTCAATTAAAAAAAAGAAATCAGCACTTGAGTTTACACAGTCTTTCTAGTCAGTCTTTTTTCTTAGCCACACCATCTGTAAACGTCTNCACCGTTTCCGAAGCATCCTATTACATACGTTTTTATAAGTTTTTTTTCAATGAAGTGTGTTTGCTGGTATAGTTGACGCAGCTCATTGGAGACGTAGATTTGTAGAAAAAATTAATGTTGGCGTTATTTTACATTTAGGTACTCTGCGATTCATTTCTAGAAACTTTCTGTGTGTTTGACATACTGTATGGTCAGTAATAGACAGCGGGGTTTAAACTAGTAATAGAGACCAATTACTAGTCAAACTTATTTTTACTAGTTGTGCAGGGTTAAATGTTAATGTGGCTTGCCATAGCTCAGTCTTCTTCTCTGTCACGTACTGCTCCACCAGTCACCGTAATGAACCGCACTCACTAGAACATTCCGACAGATTCTTCAGCTCCAAGAAAAACACTCCATAACTAAAGTCACGCATTAGACATCTGACTATAATGCACAGTTGACTTATGAAGAACATTTTTACAGCGCTTTTCTAGTCTGAAAAAAAATGTGATTTCGTTTTTGTCTTTAGGAAGAAACATTTAGAAAAGTTGTCTAAACTCTGGATGGCTGATTTTCGAGTCCGCATACAGTTCAAGAGAGTACGACACATAGGGAGAGATTGGAGGAGGGGTCGGATCAGACGTTCTGACCTACCGCGAGCCACAGAGGTTCTATTGATTGACATGCTCATAGCCAGCAGGCTGCAGATCTAAATGGAGCCTTTAATTAACTAAATGGAGCTATAGCAGCTGGATGCCAAACACTCCTCAGCATAGAGAATGAGCAGAGCACACACTAATGTCAAATACGAATGCTAGCAGCGTACCGGTCTGGCAGGAAGAAACAGACTTAAGGGAGTGATGTTGGGTGATTTGATGTTCTACTGCCGTCTGCTGCATGACCTAGTCAAACTGTTGCTGTCATGCGAGTCTCGTCACTATCTCAGAACCCTGTCACTCACTCTGCCCACTCTGCAAAATCCCAGTTTTTTGTGGCATTTTCCTCAAAGATATCACTCTCTCTCTACCTCATCCCCTTTCCCTCTCCTTCCTCTCTCATCCCTGCCCACTCATCCGTTCTGTCATAGGTTAATTGGTTTGGAAATGATTCTATTCATTCTGCACGGTAATGCTGTTATCCTGAGAAAGAAGAAATACGCAACACATGCACTTAGGCCTAATTTAAAAGGGTGGTGGTGGTGGGGTGTACAGAGAAAGAAAACCAATTTAATCTCCCCCGACTTTTTTTGTATTTTTGCCCAGGCCTGTCCCCACAAGTCTTTTATTTAACTTATGGCAAAATTTCATTACCTTGAAAGCTTTTTCTCCCCCCTCTTGTGAGAAGATAGAGCGCCTTAATGCCTTTCTTGTAACCTCAAGGTCGATGTATTTGCACTGGTGGAAGTGCTCATGCATCCCTTTGATTAATGCACTGTATGGAAACCAAGTGCACACACGTAAAAGTGCTCCTGTCATTGTCCTTGTTGTGAATCAGACGTTCATTTACACATTCACCCCATCCAGACACCCAAGAGTCGCCTTGTCTCCCATGTGTGCCAACACCAACTCTTGCTTACGATGTCTGTCTCCCCTGGTTCTGTAGCTCTCTCGGATGATGACCGCCTGTCTAACTTTCCCGTCGGTCGTCTCTTCTTTTCAATTCCTGTCTAGATTTTCCGAGGTCGTCTTTCTGTCCGTCTTTGTCTGTCTTTTTCCTTGCAGACTCTTTTATATTGCCGTTCATTATAAACCAAGCAAGAAGAATTGATCAGTAGCCTCGAGACATATTTCATCTCTCCTATTTACCTGTCTGTCTCGGCTTTTCTGCCAATTCTCTACTTTCGGTCGGCTCACCTTTACTGTAATCATTAAAGCTTTGGTCTTATGCGTATCGTATGAACCTCTGAAAGTGAGATCACAGACACATTTGTGTAACACTGTTTATCATATACAGGATGACAAGTAATGCTATGGCAACAGTGTATGCAGAAAAGAAAGTGAATTATCCTTTCTTCTTCCTCCGCGAGCTCGGTAGGTCTTACTCCCACCTGACACTAATTTCTGATGGCAGTGCGAGTAGGTAGACTGTAGCCCTGCCACCCGCTCTTCCTCACTTTCTCTCTCTGACTCAAATGACATTTAAAGGTAGGTGAGATTAGGTACAATCACTGGCCTATTTCTGGTACTCTGGGGAGCTCCGATAACCCCCAGACGTTTGGAGAACAGTGACTGATCTTCCGGCAGTTTAGCTATTGTGTGTGGGATGTGATTGTAGGGTCGGTTCAGGCTCTGTCTGTAACCCGAGAAATGACATAACTGCCATTAATGCACATACAAATGTAATATTTGCATAAGCTGCATTCATCTTTTCAATTTAAAGCTTATTTTAATATGGCCACACCATATCAGAACCAAATCACCTGAGTTTTGAACTCCGTTTACCACAAGCCCCATGATGCTGCTCATTATCAAACTCAGCTGTTACAAATAACGCTGTGTATTTAAGGACACTGAAACTGTGGTAAAAATGTATACTGTAAAGTATTGTTCTGCCAACAATGTTGAGGTGAAGCAAGTCTTATCGTAGCTTGTAGATTCTTACATTAGTTTGTAGTTTCTTAGCATAATTTGTGGCAGTTGTGGTCCAGCGGTTTGAAGTTGGAATTCAAATCTGTGGGTGGGTTCTATAACTGAGTGTCCTTGAGCAAGACACCCCCCGCCCCCGGTCACCACGACTTAAGGCTGCCCACTGCCCTGGGTTTGTGTGTGTAACTTCACTGAATGGTAAATGCAGTGCACAATTTTAATACGGTCTCTAGTGGCAACACTGACAAACTACCAGTTTTTTTAAGAGAAAAGCCTGACTGTGCCTTAAACGTAAATCTCGACAGAGGTCCATCTCGTTACCGACTACCCCACCATTTGGCCCGTTTTGAGACTAAAAATTAAATCAATTGCTAATGTTAGGGAGATTGCAAAGGGAAATTAAAGGATAAAGTGGAAAGTCTGTTTGACAGACGTGAATGAATACATCTCATTTATTACAACTAAGGAATGTGCACTAGTTAATAAATGTATGATGGTTATGATTAAAACTCATTCCATTCGTTCTAGGTAATTAGACAGACGTCGCCCCTTGTGGGGTTTGAACCCTCCATGCTTTTCAGATTCAATCTGTCCTCTTCACCTCCTTTACCCTTGATTATCTACATTAGTGGCTATATAGATCAGTCTCATTCCGAGAGGATGCTGCTGAATTCCTGTCTAGGTCACATTGTAAAGCTCATTAGTGAATTTGTCACGGTTTTCTCCATTATGGGGTTCCGACGGCCTTTGTGTCCTGATGGATGTGGCTATGAGTCACTGCATCAGAACTGATGATTCTGCCCCTGAGTCCTTATCTCGCCACCCTACACACAAACATGCAGTACAGAGGGGAAATAGAGATGGATAGAAAGAGCGTAAAGAGAGAGGGGGAGGGGCTGCCAGCTCTTCTATTTCCTTCTGTCATAACGTGAGAATGACTGAAAAGACAAGCAAGGGATCCTGTCAAAGTGTCACCTTGCTTTGTTCTCGCCATGCATGAGATGCAGAACAACTGCGTGGGCCATAGAATGGCGAGATGTCCTGCTGTCTGTATCAAACGCCTTCTTTCACACCAACTGCTCTCAGCAAGCGGACAGCTACTGTCAGTTTGCGTCTGATAAAAGCGGACAAGGCAAGAGGAGGAAGCAAAGGAAAGGACGGGAACGCTGGCTTGTATGCCCAGAAGATCAGGACAGAGGAGGTGTCGCTATATTAAAGCTCTGAATTATGGATGAGAGGTCAAGGTGAGAACCAGATCTGTGACCCCAATATGGCTGAGAAGTGACCCAGCACTGTGACTAAATCTTATTACGGCCCCCGGACACCTACGACCACAGCCAGTGTGTGTTTGTTTCAAGAAGTGTTTGTCTAGCCTTGTGTGTGTGTGTGTGTGTGTGTGTGTGTGTGTGTGTGCGTGCATGTCTTTGTGTGTGTGTGTGTGTGTGTGTGTGTGCGTGTAAGTGCAATTTGTTGTCACTAGCTATGAGTTAAAAATGTAGTCAGGAACCTTGAAAATGCTGAGCTCCTGTATTTGTCTTCGCCCGTATATAGTTGAAATCAGCATATTTCTCTCATTGTCACCGATGTCCTCCGAGACCACCACCCCCACTCACCCACTTACTCTCTCTCTCTCTCTCTCTCACACACACACACACACACA
>SOMO01000010.1:792791-812850 GCA_028128575.1 Paedocypris carbunculus | reverse complement strand
AATAGAATAGAATACTACTTTATTCATTGTACAAGGACATTGATGGAATAATTATGGAATGTTTTCCCAAAATATGTTCCTGTCTGTAATTGTATTTGAGTGCCCAGCCACTTATTGTTCAGCACCTATGTTGTTTCGTTCCTTGCTGAGGAGTGGCACATATTTACTTTAGAACTTGAGCTTTATTGTATGACTTAGACTGATCTTGACCGAGTCGGGAAAGGTCAAGGTCAGCCTGTAAATTGGCTTTAAGCAATCGGCACTCTGGCTAAACTTACACTGTGTGGTTGTCCTTTCATCTCTGAGGAGGGTTTGATGGGGTCCGGCCAAGCTCCGAGCTCCAGGTATCTGTCACGCTACAGCTACAAATAGCAGCTAAATAGAGGTCACATCACTCCAGACTTAAATAACCCTATGATGAAATCAATAACACACAAAAATCTAAACACAACTTTAGATTGCCACACCAAAGGTCGTGATGTTTGATCTTAAAATAAGCGTTCTAACTGTTTGGCAGTACAATACACTGGAATTCTAAGACTTTAAAAGTTAAGAGAAAGTTTGAATAATTTGAGAATGTGAAAGGATTTATAAAAGTATTCTGCTAATAAACACGTGTTCTCTTTTCAGCACTATCATGACATAAGAAACCTAATGCTAGACAATAAGAACTAAAGGAGCCTGTTTGTCTGTGTGCGGCTCCACCGAACACTCAAGGACAGGAAATAGGTCTTGACTATTCCCGTCTGTTTCCATGCTGATAAGCCAAGCAGAACAGGTGTGAATGTGTGATCCAACTGGAAGTCATATGTTTGAGTCTTCTAAAGCCCCCGAGCAGCTGCCCCCCATTCTCTCCACTGGAATGTGTGCTGGCACACCGAGGGCCACTATACGGGGGGGAGGGTCTTTGTGGCTTGTGGACATTTGTTACGGCTAATAAAAGAAGCTGAGGAGTTTGAAGCGCACGGACCCTATGACCTTCCGCTCACATGAGACCGCTCATACGTTTTGCATGTTTTAATTAGCACTAAAGTTGCATGTTTTTTGTGTTTTCTACAGGTGGAAATTGAAAAAGTGGACTATAATCATTACCTTCCTCAGTTCTTCGATGGGCTGTGTGAGACTCAGCACCCATACGAATTTTTTGCTCGACAGGGCATTTATGATATGCTGGAACACGGTGGAAGTAAGATCCTGCCAGTTATTCCACAGCTGATCATCCCCATCAAGAGTGAGTGTCGGCAGGAGACGTTACCCTCGGTGACCACAACTAGTTTATTTGGTGTCTGTTCACTCACACTCCAAAAGACATCATGCGAGGAACAAACTCTGATTATAAGGTGGTGTAGTGGTTGGTGTTTTGGCCTCACAGCAAGAACGGCCCATTCCAGATTGTAGTTTGTCATTTGGTTTCTCCTTGGGTTTTTGCATGTGTTTCCTCTGGGTCTCTGATTCCTACCACAACATGCAGGTTCACANTGTGTGTGTGTGTGTGTGTGTGTGTGTGTGTGTTTTGCTTTGTGATTGGTTGATCCCAGAGTTGCTGAAATTGACTCAAAGGACTCAAAAATGGAAAAGTGGTTAGTGGATATTAATGGATAGATTATAAATAATTTAAATGTTAAAATTGTTCTTCCTTCTACATAATTGTATCTAATTTCTGAACCACTTTTCTGGGGGGGTCCAGGGGGAAACCGGAGACCTGGAGGAAACCCAGGCAAGTATGGGAGAACATGCCAGAAGGAAAGAACCCGAAGTGGGCCTCGAACTTTAGTCTTGATAGGGTTCTTCTTGCTCTGAGGCAACAGCGCCAATTACTACGCCACCATGCTGCCCATAACCATAAAAGCAAACATCAAATAGATGTTGTTGGGCAAAAGATAAAACAGATAATTGCATATACATAATAAACAAAGTATATGTTTTGATGAGCTAAAGTACATTTTGGGGGGAAAAAATCTTAAAACAAGGAGAACATGCTGTATTTAAAAACTAATAGATTGTCTTGTGAGTGCAGAGCTAGTCACACTAAAGTGCGTTTGGAACGGTCAACCAATCACAAAGCAGAGCAGAAAATAAACCAGCACCTCTGGGTGATAATTACTGAACTCAAATGCTTTTCTTCCTGCTTGAGTGAGTAAGGTTGATTAGCAAGATACACATTTAGTATTAGGTGAGTGTGCTGCAGCAGTGACGTAAAAAGTTGGGTTTTATGCCTGCAGATACAAAACTAGAGAAGTTTTCTAAAAGAACACTGCATATATTTGTCAGGAAGTAAAGTATTGCAATTACTGAAAGTCTGAATGTCACGCTCTTGTGGTATTTATACAAAGGAAAGGTTTGTGAGATCATTGGTTTTGAAGCTGTTCAGATGATTTAATGGTTTTTAATTATATTGAACAAGATTTTGATACAGACCTGCACTGGTGTGGATTGTCACTCATCTTGAATTATTGAACTGGTGTAAATGTTGCACTGTTAGAAACCAGTTTTCCATGTTTGCTTGTTACTTTTGTAATCTTGCCGTTCGAAAGCACCTTCAGCGATAATGTATGAATGTACAAACGATCCAAAGTTCCACAGTGTGTATCATAGAAAAGAGGTACAAACTAAGTTTCTTCAGCTTCAAAATGGCGGTTTACGTCATGACATAAATAGCCACTGCTGACATTTAATCTAGAATATTGAAATGATTTTTACAGTAATGTGACTTTTTGTGATAAGTCACCTGACTTACTGGCTTTCAGACGCTCTCAACATGAGGAATCGTCAGGTCATCTGCACCACACTGAAGATTCTGCAGCACCTGGTCCTGTCTGCTGATCTGGTGGGCGTGGCGCTGGTGCCCTACTACAGACAGATCCTGCCCATCCTCAACATCTTCAAGAACATGAACAGTAAGTGACTGCAGAACTTTGACTTGAACACTTTGAAGCTGCTCCCTAGCGCTTTTTCACTCACAACTTGTATCTTTTCTCTTCATTATTCAGATTATGTTCATGTTTTGTGTGTGTGTGTGTGTGTGTGTTATGATAAATATACATTTTAAATACAGGAAAGATTTTCTTCAAAAGCAACCTAACAGCAGCATGAACAATCCACAGCCACCGATAATCTTTTCAGTCATTTTAAACAATTTACTCACCCATTATTATAGTTGACTGGTCTAATCTGCGTTCACTTTAAGTCTTATTACTGTAATTGAAAAATAGCAAATAATGGTTGTTCATTTCCATCAATGAGTTGTATAATTTGTTTCTATGGTAATGGTTTTCAAGCCTGTATTCTGTTTGTATTTTAAAACTTCAGCTTCATAATAATCACGTTTTTGAAGAACTGTTTAATTTGAACCTGAGCACAGCAATGTCCCCAATGCTGGAAAAATCATTCTATTCTATTCTATTCTAAAATTTCCTTTTTTCGATTCCCATGTTACCACGTTAGCACATAACAAAAAATATGTACATGTCATATATAATATGTACTGTAAAAATATGCAAAAAAAAAAAAATGTAAACAACTACGTACATTTATTACATGCAGAATACGTTTATTTCTGCATCAAGTTTGCTTTCTTTTAAATCGATGAATATATCAATTGGCAAGACTTGTTAAGATTATCGAGAATTATGGGGGAATAAAACTTGTTTTGCTGTAAAGTGAAAAAGAACTCAGTATGAACAGTTTTCTATATAGTGCAGTAAAAACAGAATTATAATTTTCAGTATGCATTTGGATACCACAGCTACCAAGTAGATTACCATTTTTTTCAGGGAAATGTTTTACCGTAAAGTACAATATCACTGAATGCAACTCATATAAAGCAAATAGATGATTACAGTTGTTATGCAGGTTACAACCTGGGGCATCATTTCCGAATTAATACAAATCATGTGCAATTTATCTGTTGTTCAACATTTTGTGAACTTGGGTTTTGTGGCAATTTCTGAATTCCTCCCTTCTCAAATTTGGTGGATTTTTGTATAATCTAGAACTCTATTGTCTATTGCTGGTTTTTGGAGCTTGGCTGAATTGAGTTAATGGTTAAGTTATACTGGAGTTTCTGTCTGGCGTTTGATGTGATCACCTTTTCCGTGACTTTGTGGAGACTGTCAAATAGCCTAGACGACTCATTGTGTCCTGGTGTCGGGCCGATTCATGGTCCATTCAAAGCCTTTTGTCAGAGCGACTATAGGCCTGCCAGACACCTCCAGACGTGAGGACAAGCTTTGTGGATCAATCACCTCATCACAAGCTTAACCAGCCGAAATGCGGCCACCTCACTCCTCTGATCAATATCCAATTTGAATCATTTGTCTTCTTAATTCCGTTACATTATCTGCTAATGTTTTGTTTGAGCAAAGGATAGAGAGCTGGAGGAAAAGAGAAAGCTTCTCTCATTAGCTTAACGCTCCATGCTAATCTCCTCTGTGAGTTAGCGCAGGGTGAAGCCTCTTAAGTGTTTGACGCCTCGTTTACAGGAAGAGTTTCATCTAAACATTGGTTTTGTTTGACTGTCGGACACTTTGAGACGCTGTCAGCTTGAGAAATGAGCAGGAGTGTTTTTTTATAGTTCAGATGTTTGTGGTCCTGTGGCGTGGTTAAGTGGTGTGAGAGAAGATGTGTGTAGACCTGAAGTCAGGCTGCAAATGTTTCCTTCTGCTGGATTTCTCTTTAGGGAGCCAATGTGCAGATCACTTTTTTGTGTCACTTGCCTTTTAGTGAACAATGCAAGTTGCAGATTGCGTGTGTAAAACAAAAATACTGTGCGTGGGTGTGTGTATGAGTGTGTATGAGTGTGTATGAGTGTGTGTGTGTGTGTGTTTGTGTGTGTTTGTGTGCACTTACGTGCGTGCTGGATTTTTATTCCTTCTGGCATCTTAGCCAGAGGGGGATTATTTCTACATAGTGGTCTTCTGTTCTGATCCATAATGCAGCTGTTGGTGCTGGGGTGATCTGTGTGTGTGTGTGTGTGTGTGTGTGTGTGTGTGTGTGTGTGTGTGTGTGTGTGTGTGTGTGTGTGCGTGCACGCACAACACTTTTCCTTCCTTTTTTCCGGTTTTCTTTTCATTTTTATTTGTTTAACAAGGTTGAGTTTGTCTTTATTTTTTACATGTTACTCAAGTTACTGAGGGTTTTTTTTACAAGTTACTCAAGTCTTTTTGGATTCGGTGACATGTAAGTTGTAACTTGTACTTTTACTCAAGTATGTTTTTCAGGTATGTACATTACACCTTTGATTTTCCTCACACTTAGTCTAAATGGATGAGTGGAGGTCAGCGCGTGAGGACTGGTGGGAGTGGGAGTTTCTCCATTGGTACGTGTGTGTACGGGATGAATTGGTATAAGATCTAAAAAAAAAAAAGTCTTGTGAGCTTTGTGTGAATAACAGATCTACTCAGTCCACAGGTTTATACTGTACAGCTTGAGACGATCCCGGTGTTAATCAAATGCTGTTTTTTTATGGGAGAGAGATATGCTTTATTGTGCCTGTGATAGCACACGCACACACTCACACACACACACACACACACACACACACACACACACACACACACACACACACACACAACACACTTCATTTCCTGTCTGCTTCTGTCATCCAGTGTTTTTGATAAACACAGCATTGCAGGACGGTTCTTGACAAATATTCCACTAATAATTGATAATGAGCGCATGCTTCTCCTTTCCGTCTATACACACCAGTGTGGAGCTTGTGGTCTTGCTTTTTTGGGCTTTGCTTTAGTTTGTAGAATAAAACCTGCTGTGATACTAGTCATACCTAGTAGTCCTGTCACTGGGTTTATCAAGCTGGATGCATCTCAGCAGGCTTAGGAGTTGGATTACTGATGCAATATTTTCTTTACTTTCTCCTGGATGGGTTAAGTTAAACACGCAACACTATAAAGATTGTGGAAATAAGCATCAAGAGGCTCAAACGACATCATTGCTGCTTGCTGAGGTGCTTATTTTTTTCGATGACCAGTGTCTTTAAGATTGGGATTTTGTCCACTGTTAAGAACTAGATGAAAATCTGTGGGAACAGACTAATGCAGAGAAAGAGTTTCATGACTCTCCCTTCAGGCTTGTTATTGTCCCGTCAATGACATACATGTTTTCCCAGGGGGGGATTTGAGCCAATCTGTCCTCCTGCAGGACTTTTACAGCGGTGATAAATTCATCATCATTTTATCCACTGCGGCCCCCCTGAGAGACCAAGCGAATCCTGCCAGCGCCGCTCTCATACGTCTGCCTCTGTTTCTGCCCTTTTTGCTTGGTCTCAGCATGCTTCAGTTCCCCTAATGATACCACGTTAACACAGACCGTATATGTACTGTATACTGTGCATGGAAGCATATGGTGTGGATTTGCCCGCCGGCTGCCCGTTGTCTTTATCATCAGCAGGATGGGGGATCTGAACCAGTCAAATCTGAGACGTGCCCCTCGGGTTTCCTGCCAAGCAGAAGCTCCAATTTAAAGGTCAGCTGATAACAGCGCAGACTCATGAATACCCCGGAAGATTCTGTGTCTGTGTGTCCCTCTGACACTCGCATGCGTGCAACCATTACTCACGCACAACCTTTTCCCGCGGTCTCTTGTCTTTGTGCCGTCTGAAATTAACCATTACCACTTTTCATTCTCTCTGCCATTTTTTTTTTACCATGCCACATCCAAATCAGAATTTACTGGACAACTATATCAGTAAATGGTACTTTGAGAGGCTAGAAATCTGTAGTAGTTTGCTTTGCTAGGCTATTATGGGCTGTAAGTGCAGATTCTGCAGTTCCTCGCAGCATGAGGTCGAGTTCAAGGCCCATCCTGCTCATTTTTATGTCTTCACAGGACAGTCGTCACATATTTGTGTTTCCTCTGGATCCTCTCATGGTCCAAAATATAGTTCTGTGGAGTTTTAATTGAACAACATACTCTTGATACTGCTGACAAAGACACAAGTTAAATGCGTCTGTTGGACAGATGGAGATAAGCTCACAAAGCTTGAATAAATGTTTTGATTTTTGAATCAGCCACTGTTCCATTTTATTTACAAATCTTTTTCTCTCATTTTTGGTGCCATTTTTTTTTTCGTAACCAGTGATACATGATTGCTGTTTTATTTTTAAGAAGCGTTCACTAAATTCTCACCAACGTTTTACAGAAACATTGAGATATTGTTAACTGTATCTTTTAATAACTATTTTATACTTTGAACATGCGCAGTTGTTCTGTTGTGGTAGCTTGTTCTGGATCTGGCCCGGGTTTTTGCTTGAATGATTTTGTCCTGTGTTTTATGAGTTTTTTTGGGCTCGGGTTCAGTTTTGCACTTCTGAAATTGCGTCCTGTTAAACCTCCCGCTCGATTGCAGACTCAGACAAGCTGGTGATTAGAATTAGAAGTAAACGAATGGGCAGTAAACTAGAGTCCAGTCGCATATCCATTGATTCTCAGTGTGGAAACTGCAACTGTTAGAAATCTCGTGTGGAAAAGCTGATTAGTTTGCAGGATGAAGAGCAGCACAGAGATTTAAAGTCTGTCGTGGCACATATTTAGCTCACAAACGTCACTCTCTCACACAATAGAACTTGTTTTTGTGGTATTGTGAAACTATTATTACACAATACCTTCATTTTACATGTGCAATTCATTCTGTATCTCATGTGGATTAGCTTCATTAATTCATCACAAATATTTTCATCTCCATATATGTTTCTCAGATTTCATTTAATTATGTTCTGTGTCCACACAGTGATGTGTGTGTGTGTGTGTGTGTGTGTGTGTGTGTGTGTGTGTGTGTGTGTGTGTGTGATTGGTTCATATACTACAACTCCTTTGAACTCTATAGTTTGTTAGATTGGAGTAATGGGATTACATGGTGCTGTAATGCCTAAACAGAAAAACCCTGAGTGTTTCAGAGACCCGCTGAATCCAGTCGCAGTGTTTCAGAGAAAGAAACGGCACACACAACAACCAGGACATACCAAAACCTTTCAGACCTGAACCGTCACATGATGACTATTATAATTCCTTTAGGGTATTTCTTTTTCAAATTTGAAAAAAACAAACATGAAACCAACTTCCTGTTCGCTTGGGTTTTAAATCCCATAACCTCTATAGACTGAGCCACAGGAACGCTTAATAATCCAAAGTGTATAAAGTGTGTTTACTTTTAGTGGTCTAATAATGGACAGTCAAAACAGGACATTTTGCAAAAACAGACAATAATGCATGGCAATTATTTTGCCAAAGTAAAAACAAAATATGTAATAAAAGAAATATATAACAAAATGTAGTAAAATATAGCAAAAAGCCAAGCTAATCAAAACCAACAAACCATAATACATACACACCACTAAAAATCAGATCACCTTTAAAGCAAGAACTAAATCGACTTGGTGATCCAGATATCAATAAATAAAAAATTAGACAAATCAACACAATAGATGGATAGACTTAGCTTAGAAGCTAGCTTTAAGTGAATATAAAGAATCGTTTGTGTCCTTACATGACTCGAATTTAATAGAATTGTGTCAACGTGACTAAGCTTGATAAACACTTGACTTGACTTTTTTTTCCAAACCTTCAACAAAGACGTGAAAAAGCGTCAAGGACAATGGAAAAAATGGCAGCACACAATGTGCTAATGAAAAGCACGGGTGGGATGAAGAAAATTAAAAAATGGGCAAAAGAATGTTGAATTTTGGTGCATTTTTCTTTGGGACGTCAAATGTTGTAACAACCTTTCTTTAAATTTGAACACGTGAGATTTTATTTTCATTAGAAACAAGGTCAGGTACACACTTTCACCAGCATCTCTGCCTATACTTTTGCATCCTGTCACCAAACACACTCTGTGGGCGCAGTGGTTTCTGGTGTGACTAAGCTGTTAAATCTCTGCAGCTACTATCCAGACTCCATTTCCACTCCGCAGCATCTGTGTGTGTTCTTAATTCAGTGTTAGCCCTCCATTCCAAATGCTTTTCCATTTACTTCCACCTGAGACCCTGACAGACACACACAAAGATGGACACACATCATTGACACCAGGCAGCAGAAGATGGTTCTATTTCAATGCAAATAGCAACTCGTCCACAGGGTTGGGGTCTGTAGATTAGATTTGTGAGTTTTCCGTCTAGCTGAACTCCGAGCGGGGACCACCTTAATCGTCCGAATCCTCTTCCTGCCGCGCCGTGTTCGCTTTCTACTGCGTGTCTGAATGAAGTTGAGTGGAGTGTGGTTAACTTACTACTTATCTCCTGGTTGACCTGTTGAGTAGTTACTTCGACCTGATGAAAAATCCCCTCGATGGGTTTGTTTATACGGCATTTATTCACAAGTCCTGGGCACATCTCTTGAGAGTTGTCACAACTGCTAATCGGATTTTATTAGCCTCTTTTTAGTACTTAAAAAGATGTCTGATGGATCTCCTTAGTAGGATTAGAGAATATTTCATCTCCTTGGTCGCCCTGTGCTGTTGTAATCTATTTTCAAATGATTAGTGTTAATGGAAACGAGGTGTTTTTTTTCCCACACTAACTTTTGAAGAGTGTACCGTCTAAATCTTAAAGAAATAAAAACAACATGAGAGTCGTGAGCAGTGAGTGTAGTTTAATGACTGGTCTTTTGATTTTCGGAGCTTGTTTGCAATGCTGTACAAATCCGCGTTTGTTGCCAAATTGCAGTTACGTCCTGAAGAACTGCTTTCCTCCTGCCTTCTTGATCTCATCTTCTGTCTTTAAGAACACAGATTAAAGCCAATTAATCTCTGACCCTCGTGTCACCCCCACAGGATTCTGATTTTAGTCCTGACCTAAATGAATCAAGATGAGTTTTTAAGTGCGTGTTAAAGGCCGCCTCAGGAAGCATTAAGAGGAGTTTGATGACCAGGATTCTCGTAGAGCAGTGGAATGCCTTTGCAGAAAGATCCGCTAGAGCTTTTACACACTTCATTTCAACTCAAGTGAACATTTAGCTCTGTTTTATGAAATTATAGCAAAGATTTCTCGAAACATGCAGAACATAGAGACAGTTTCGAAACATCCAAAATTGGAATTTTAAAATTGCCTGAAAGTGTGTGTCTGTGTGTGTGTCCTGCTTTGTGATTGTTTGGGCACCAATCTATAGTGTGTGTCCCACCTTCGCACACAGAGTTGCTGGGATTGACTCCAGCCTCCTGTGACCCAGAAGAGGAAAAGTGTCCAGTCATCTCGTTTACTATAACTCTTCAAGCCATTTTATAAATTACGGTATATTTTGCAGTACCAACCCCGCTATTCCACAAGTAAAACATACTGATAAAATTATAGTCAATAAATTCCAAAGACAAAAATATGAGTGTAAAAAGGAATTAGTGTTGACTCTATGAACACACCATGACTCAAAGCACATGGTGACCCACCCGTCCTGTTTTTCACTTTCATTTCCTGTTTTGCAAGAGAGACACAGTGAACCAGAAATTGAGCAATATTTCATAAAACCTTGTCTGCTAATGTGTGCGTGTGTTGGGATGAGAGCCGAGGGCCCTGAGGCCTGCAGCTGGCCCCTGACCCAGAAGTGAGGTATTAGCACAACGGACCAGCAATTAGAGCTCAAATCCCTGGGCTGAATGGAAACGCCAGAGAACATTCCTACTCTGGGAACAGCTTCACAAACCTCTACAATTTGATCCAGACATAAAACGTTCTCATATGCATAAAGCACTAAGCGCCCTTGGAAGAAAGAGATTGAGGGGAGGTTGAAGGGCAAGTAACCAGCCTCGCTTTTCCTTTACTTTCAAGAAACCACTTAAGTGAAGCATTGCTTTTCAGCCTAAAACATTCTTGATTGGCTACAACGTTTTTTTTTTGCAAAGAATCTGCTTGACCAAAAAGACCTGGTGGTGTCAGTTGTGGGCCAGGGAATTTGATCTGCCACCAAGGTGTTGCAGGTTTGAATCCCAATCTGATGAGTTCCACAACAAGTGTCCTTGAGCAACGCACTGATCCCCACATGCCCGCCGACACCACGGCTTAAGAATGCCCGCTGCTCCAGGTCTGTATGTGTCACTTCACTGCGCGTGTGAAACGCGACTGGATGGTTAAATGCAGAACACAATTTAGATACTGCCCCTAGTGGCACCACTGACAAACTCACTCACTTTACTCATTGGAGCAAGCAGGTAATGTCTAAACTTGTGCTCTTTCTAGAGGTATCTGTGCCTTTTCCTCTTTGTATAGAGATATTACACATCAGTCACAGTGATAATTGCATATTTAAGGTGTACTGAGGTTAATGAAACTCTCCTTCATTCTGCTGACCTTTCTGCATCAAGCCTCTCTTCTTTCTGGACATTTTTTAATGAAACCTTTAAATAATTTATCTAACTTATTTCCCTTCATTAGCTGTCGCCTGTGACATTTTCCAGTCCGCCTCACATCTCTCGGAGAATATCACTATCGATTTTTTTCTCCCTCACATGTTTCCCCCCTCCCCCCTTGGTAGTTCTTGATTACATTAAAATTGAGTTATCAGAGACTGTGAATGGCTGAGAGTTGAGCAGGCGGGAGACACTAGTAATCAGAAGCTAATGGAAGCTCATTAAATGTACCTGGAGTATGACAAACTGTCAGACAGAGCGAACGTTGGTTTAGGATGTGGGTGCACTGGGAACCATCTGGCGTGAAATCATGACGCACTGTTAAATAAGAATGTTTGGCTGTAAAAATGATCAGCAGGTGATGATCCTCCTGTTTACAGTAATGGAATGTGAGAAACATCTTAGACTTCTCAAAGTAAACAAGATTTGCCTAATTTGTGCTGTGGTTGTACTTGACCTTGACAACATTTTCTGGATTTTGATTCGCGGGTAAAGCTAACGACAAGGCGAAAATATGTGTTGCTTCACAACTTCAAAAAATTGTGACTATCAATTGTAAATATATTTTTTTAAATCACCAAACTCTGGCATTTTTTTAACTTACAAAACTTACAAACTCATAAATGCTATTTTGTTTTTCGAACTTTTAAATGGGATAAAAGAGATGGTTGAAAGATTATGAAGATATTAAGGTTATAATTCCCAAGTCTAATTTTAAAACTCACAATTCTGAAATACGTTTATAACTTGCAACTCTGAGATAAAACATCTTTATTTTAATGCATATGGGCTGCAAACTTCTGTTTTGTTTGATTCCCTTTTTTTAGCCCATAGCTTTTACATGAAGGCAGTACAAAAAACGAGACACCAGCTCAGAACACTGCTGAAATATTTGATAGTCCACAACCAATTCTGGACTGATCACTTGAGATGTAATTACTAACTGAATGTGGATCTGAACCAAACACAGAAATAACTGCTTTTGAGTAAACAGGCTTTAATAGTTGTTTGGATTCAATCCTCTCTGGCTACAAAAGTCCACTTACCATTGATAGCCACCGATCAAGGAACTTATACAAATCATATACATCCATTCAAACTTGGACTTATTTTACAACTTTTAACTTATTTTACCCCACATTAAGCCATCGCTGAACTCATCCTCCACAACACAAATAGCGGGAAAAGATATATTTTTAGAAAACGTCACTCTCACCAACACACGTTCACGGTGAGCTAACACACTTTTGGTGCAAGCCTGATTGCCAACCGGTGGCAGACCCCGGTACAGGGACACGCAGGCAGCACGCATTCTGCTACACTAGTGCAAAAATCTGAAATGCCACGGAAAAAAGTTTTAATTTACTTTTGATTTTTAAAAAATACTGAAGCTGCTCTTTCTCCACTAAGACAAATAACTCCATTTGTGTTGAAAAGTACGACATTCATCTTACTTTCTTTTATCCATTGTCTTCGAAAAAAGGGTTTCCCCTTTTTGCTAGCGGTTCGTGTGTGTTCACGTTCACGTCACGACGACACGACAACGTTAAGCATTATCCCATAAAACCACAGTGTTGTCTCAGGGACAATTGGCTCCAGCCACCAGCCATCATTGGCTTGTTTTATAGAGAACGTCTTATATTTTTAACGTTATTATATATATTTTCAAGCCTGAAAATATATATTCCACCAGAAGAGTCATATATGGCTCGAAAGCCCAAAGGTTCCCAACCCCTGGTCTAGTGGTAGAGAGTTGGATTTGGGACTAACAGTTTGCAAATTTGAAACTGGATAAAGTGTGAAGTGTCCTTGAACAAACACACTAAGGCCCAATCCAAGTGGCTGTGGAAAAACCAATCAAGTAGATGAAAAGTTGTGAAATTACCAAATCCCAAACGTCTTCTGATTTCAGCTGCAGAGAATTGGTAAAAGTCCACTTGCTTGTAATCTGGACCTGACAGGAAACGTTCCTGTGGAGAGAATCTGTGAAGAGCTCAAGCTGCCTCAGACACTCTAATGACTTTTCATAACCAGCCAAATATCCACAACTCCTCAGTCTCTCCTCAGTCAGAGACGCTTCACCAACTGCTTCCATTTGAGCTGGTCATTTAGATGATTAATTAGCCAATTAGCCAGACAACCCATTCTGGACATCTTTTCTGGGGCTGGACATGTGTTTATCTCTGTAGTTTCATTTTGGTTGCACCTGGGCTTTGTTAGAAATGTCCACTGCTACTTTAGTATTTCTGCCTGTGGCTACCAGAGGTTTCGTTCATGTTCATGCGTTGTTCTGCGTTGAGGTTGTCAGATGAAGGTTCAGATTCTCCTGACAGGTGTTAAACACAGGACGAATGAGGAAATTACAGACACCGTGAGAAGGGGAAATTAATAATCAGGACCATATGTGGCTGGATAGAGGTGGAGAGAGCATCTGCACATCCACAAACAACGAACCGTAGTGTTCAGGCTGCAAGGGCACATACAATTCTCAACTGTTTTCTAAAGTTGACTGTTCGTGTCAGGTGTCTTATGTCTGAACATTGGTTACTGTGTGTTTTATGTGAAACACCGAGTTGCAGATTCTGTCGAAATGTTCCAGTGATTGTGGATTATTACGAATGGGTAGAGTAATACTTAACACAGGGAAGAAGAGTGAGCTATGGATTATGGAGATTTTTCTGGCTTCCACTGTTGGGATTTTGATTGATTGGCAAAGCAAGGGTTACAATATTTTGTGTGTCACTTTGAATTGAATGAATTTGAAATGTCTGCATTAATGTTGTAGTCTGCATGAGCTTTCCTCGAGTAGAAGGGTTGCTTCAGTTTGTTGTTTTAAACGTGTCTTTTTTTTTAATAGCACAGCAAATTTATGTTTGGTTTGTTGCCCATTTTGTGTCTGACTGCAGGAATTACTGCCTCTCAGCTTGGCTGTAGACAACGGTAAATGTAAAGCCGTCGATGTGTTCAGTTTCCCTAAGAAAGCGCGACACACAGTGTGGCTACTCTAACCGATTGGATTTAAATCAACCTGTATGACGGCTTTTCAAATGAAGCGGTGAAACAGATGGAAAGCCTCAATGAAACATGAAATTCAGCAGAGGGTTGAGAGCCTTCCTCTTCTCCTCATCCTCTCCTATTCTTCCCTCTCTTTTTTTACTCTCCTCTCTACTCTCCCATCATTGATTTCTGCATCGTGCTGTAATGTAATATCCTATTTCTGCAGCTGTTACAAATCCAGACCAGCTTTTAGAACAACAACCGACCAATATTTTTGCATTTGTATGGTTTTGTTTTCTGGCCTTTTTTACTTTTGTGCACATACAATCTCTGCACTCAGTTCAGAACTTGTTTACCATTTAGACATGCAGTGAGTAATTAATTTTTGTATAATTGAATTAGAGTAAATATACAATGGTTTGTAGGGAAAATGTGTATTTAAATGTATCTGTACAATACGGTGTTTATATTGTTAAACTGTGTGATCGATATAGTGTTTCACACCAAATAACAACCAGCACCCAAGAAGTCGGACGCTGAAGAATGCAATGTGAAACTTTAATAACACAAAGTTATAAAATAATAATAATGATATCTCAGATATTGACAATTCAGTTTTACGTCACAATGTTAATATCTAAGCCGAAGTGTGAGATTCTCAGCAGAATTTAATAATGAATCTTATAATAACTTCACAAGTGTGTACACACATAAAGCACATACACACCCACACACACATACTGATACACAGGTATCGCTGTCAACCCAGGTGACGTTTGCTCTTGAACTCGTCCCAGTGGCTTGTTTCGAGACGTTTCCTGTATTTTCTCCTCATCTGTTGTTCTGCCTGTGTCAGTTAATAATAGATTTGTGTTGCACTATAAAGTTAAGCTGGCTAATCCCCTTTTCCCTGTGAAAAAGAAAGAATGCAAGTTTTGTTTTGTAATGAATCTGGGGCTGTCATCAGTATTCACAGTGTGCTATTGTACTGTAAGCTTGTCGGAGCTGTTTTTCACGAGTGGAGAGTATCCTAAAGGAGCAAAGCTGCTTTTGACCTGATAAGCTCATTTGAATTCCACATTAATTACTCAAGTACCCTCTAACTCTGTAACGAGACCTCACAGCAAGAGCGGGAGAAAGAAGTAGGAAAGGCAAAGAAAAATGGAGGGAGAAATGGAGGGAGTGGTGGTAAATTAGCCTGCACGCCTCCGAGCATTTTCTCTGCCTTGTCAAGGCTAAACTGAGGGCAGCAGGGAGTGGGGTCCAATGTGTCAGAATCTCCGTGGCAACCAATCCCTCAGCCTCCCGTCTGCGTGAGCGCACTCGCACACACACACACACACACACACACACACACTCACACACATGCGACGCTGCAGCCTATTCTTTCAAACTTATGACGTCTAAGAACGTACAAGATTGTTCAGTACAGCAGACATTTATGACAGCATGATCTCAAAGCTCTATTCATCTAATNCCATTACTTGTTACAATGTGATTGTGCAAGTCGGCATATTTTCTACCATGGTTAATTTCTTGAGCGGACAATGTGATATCGCCATCTGCAGAGTGCTAAAGGTACTGGATGTTTTTTATGAGCTAAATTTCGCGATTGTGAAGTAACTGTTGCAATTTACTGCACATTTGAGTTAGACTGAGACTGACTTTATTATTTTTTTTCTGTTCTGTGATTTTGAAACAATGAGATAGTGTATCAAATTTCTTTATTAGGAATTAAAACCTCAGAAATAAAGAGTTTCCTGTTCATATTTCTTGGTGTGAGTCTAAATTCAATACAAATAACATTCATTCATTCATCTTCTATCGCTTCATCCTTTACAGGGTCGCGGGGAGCTACACTTTGGATATTTTGGATATTCGAGCATTACTCGAAATATCTTTGAATTGGTGACTTTTGGTAATTGGTCATTTTTACAATAAGGTCATTTTACTCAATATGGTTTTCAGGTACTCTTTACACTTCAGCTTATNGTGTGTGTGTGTGTGTGTGTGTGTGTGTGTGTGTGTGTGTGGCTTGCCCGTAATTTTATTCCTTTACACTTCTGTGAGTTTAGAAAGTTACCACCAAACGCTTGAATAACCCAACCAATAAAATATAAAACTTTTTTTATTGTTCTCTTTGTCTTTCTTGCTGTCTCCTTTCCTTCCATCTCCAGAGGTGATGAATCTTCTCCAGTCCGCCAAACTTTGTTTGGAATGAACAGGCCAGCGGAGTAAGAAGTGATCCGTTAAACAGCCATGCGCTGCTACACACAGAAATCATTAAAAAGCCAGGAAAGGAGCAGAAAGCACTAAACAGACAGTTGTGGAGGGCCCGATTACAGAGCAGGAGGGCCCTGGCCTCAATTAGAGCCTGAATATATATGTAGTCAGGACTCTAATGAAAATGGAGCCTTGTGCCAGCCGTAATTTCCCCCATTGAGAAGATACAGGCAGCTGAAATCACAGGATTAATCTGTTCACTCTCTTTCTCCTTCTGAGAAAATGAGGCAAGCAGACACCCCCACCTCCCCTCTCTCTCCATCTCTCTCCTTCCTCTGCTTTCATAAAACTGTTACCTGCAGCCATTGCTGAGACAAACTCCTGGGAGTTGAGGGTTAGACATGAATACTAATGATTGTTAAGCAGAACGAGCGAGTGTGTGTTTATCTCTGCTCTTTAATCAGTGCTCATGTGCAGGAAACCTTCAGATTCTCAAACAGGTGTCATGGACCATGAACGCTAGAAAGTCAAAAATGGATCTGTAATGCTGCTTTACAGTTTCTTTTATCCATATTGCATTGTGTTGATGATGAACACATACACATGCGCACACACACAGACACACGCACACACACACACACACACACACACACACACACACACACACACACACACACCTCCTGCAGATGCTTTGCACATGTGAGGCTTTTATTTCGTTCTCCGCTTCTGTCGGATTGATAAAGACTTTTACGTTTTTATCTTCTTTTGTTGTTGCTCTAAGCGTGAAGTTGATTGAAGTGAAGTTTAGTTTGGTAATTGTCTTAATTTACTTCATTTATGTTTCTTAAACACTTAATTCGACTAATTTTCTGCTTCATTTGTTCTCCAAAAGCATAAAAATGTGTGATTTTTTACGCAAAATTAGCTTGCCTAAACTTTGTTTAATGTACATTATACTTCAAAGCTTAAAACATTTTTTTTTTTATTTTGTAAGTAATTGAGTATTTTTAATAGTCATTGAAATGTTTTTATTTCAAATTTTTATATACATCTTTCTTTTGGTATATATTTTTTAGGGATTTTTTAGAGTTAGGTTCTTCACAAACACACTCCAAGAGTAAAATAAACACAGAGCGAGTCTGATAAAGTTCAGTCATGTGACCCCCGAGGTCGTTTCATTGGCTGTTTACTGTAAACAGCAAAATCTTTGTGCGAGGGCGTGGTCTGTGTCCTGAGGGAGTTGTGAATAGAAAATCCAGTGTTTTTATTGGTTTCCCTGTAAAAACATGACATTTCCCAATATGGAAAATACAAATTGTTTCTGTCTCCATCTTTCCATATGATGAACGAGTTATATCAGTGTCCTGTGCCCCGCCACCTCCACGACTGCCCCAGTTTAGCAGCCAAGCAAAACCAGCTCCTCTTGCCATCCCATCAGTCATCATACGCGCACGCACACGCACACACACACACACACACACACACACACACACACTCACACACACAAACACACACTGAAGGCACAAATAGAATCATGTCAGATAGCACAGGGCCAGGAAATATGAAAACAAATAGCCCTGTGTTTGGCTAATAGCTGTCATTTAAACATTCACCCTGCGGGAGGAGAGAGAGGAAGAAGCGAGTGTGTGTGTCATGTGCACAGGCGGTAATGAGGTGAACAGTGAGAGGCTATTCCTTCACCACTACACCGCTGATGAGGAGGGTAGTCATGTGGGACGGGCGGAAGAAAAAAAAACATTCCAGAAGTGGTCTTCGTCTTCCTTATTGTCTTTCCAGAGATCTCTACACCATTGCCTCCTAGTTTGCTTTTTCAGTACAAACTGTAACTGTTTTTCTAATGACTGTGTGAGTTCTGTGTGAGTTCAAGGTCCAATTGCGGCCGTTCTTTGTGGATTTTTTATGTTCTTCCTGTGCTTGCGTGGGTTTCCTCCGGGTCTCCAGTTTCCAAAATCTGAAGAGAATTGGATTCTGGAAAGTTGTCTATAGGTGTGAGTGTGTGTGAGAGTGTGTATGTCTCCCACTCTATGATGGGTTGACCAACAATCCAGGGTGTGCCACTTCAGACATCCAGCTTCCTAGGACCTTAAAATGAACACATGGCTCAGAAAATACATTAAACAAACTTGACGCACTAGTAAACCTTTCTTGAGCTCAATATCATTGTTGGGAGATTTGTACGTGTTTGTACTGTTTTTACCATTCTTGAAGTATTTCTAGGTTGGATACCGAGATTGGTTTTCTCCTGGCATCCAGAAAGCTTCGGTGTGGTTAACTTGAATTTTCCCTTCCTTATGAGTAAAAGCCATCTGCTAGCAATAACCCTACATGTGTGGTGCTAGTAATAAACCAGCATATGTGCTTAAAGCTCAGCCATGCTTCAGTAAGGTTTATACGTGCTCACACGTGGTGGAGAGCTGCTTCAAATCTGTTGTGTAGACTGACATTTTACTGTACTCTGTCTATCATTGCTTATCACCAATCTGCCGCTGCCTGTGTAACAGGTTTGTTTTGGCTAGATTCTTGTGAGATTGTACATAATTTCCCAGAATTCCTGTTGTGATACTGGAGCCTTTCTGCTGCTGCTGCTGCACAGAAGACCAAACATGTTTTTTTTACAGAACACTAATTATCCGTTTTGCAATCCCTTCACACACAGACCCGGGTTTATGTAAATAACGCTCTTTAACTCGGCTGGTTATGGAGGTGTGTTGTTCATAAACACACTGATCTCCTGCCTGAAGAACCATAAAACACTCATTTACAGGCAAGCTGCAGTTTCTCACACAGCAGCGAGAGATTTACACTCCCTCCAGAGCGTCAGCAAGGGCCTGGTGGAGTTTGGGATTTTGGGCAGAAGAGGTAAAAGACAGAGAGAGGCTTATCAGAGCGCTGGTGTCATGCTTGGGCTATGCATTTAATCACCCTGACAGACCGAGCTTTCTGTTCCTGCCCTCCCTCCTCTCGTTTTGGCCAATCGCATTACAGAAAGGAATAACCTCCACCAATGAAACCTCATTGAATGGAATGGATTGGAATGCTAATAGTCCCCATGGGGGTGATAGCGGAGAGGAGAGACGGATCAGACGTGCCGTCTAAAGGCTCTTCATCCCTCTAATGGAGGGAGCAGAGCACAGTTTAACTCATAGAGGCAAGAGGAGACGCTTATAAGTTCTCCAGACCATTAATTCATTATCCTGATATCTCGCTAACTAATCACTGTGTGGAGATTCCTATCACAGCAAATACACGGACAATGAAAAGAGGATTCAAAATGCATTACATCACATCAGGATTTGACACGTTAGAAAATGCTTTTCACTGAAGCAGAATGAAATGAATCAACTGTGTGTGTGTGTGTGTGTGTGTGTGTGTGTGTGTGTGTGTGTGCGCGCGCATGAGTGTGTTCTGACATTTACATCAAAGTGTGGATCAAAGTGTGGGGCCCTCTGGGCACTTGTGGGGACCTTT
>SOMO01000010.1:777003-789000 GCA_028128575.1 Paedocypris carbunculus | reverse complement strand
TTAGACTATTTAAGTGCTTGGGCAATTTAAAACAAAGGTTTCGAGTCTGCATCCGCTTAACAGAAATTGCTTTCAGGGGATGCTGCTAAAATGGCCCCACAGCATATGAATGACTTTTTGTACGTTGAAATGAACATGACACGCTGCAACACGCGTCTTTCCAAGTATTTCCATCAGTATTTTATTATCTGATAGCTGCTCTGCAGACCCTTTGTTTGTGACACCTCAGCAAACACCTTTCGCAAATGATCCACCCATCAGAATGTGATGAAGATGTGAAGTTACACAGGCTTAAGAGAGACAGCACACATCCAAGCAGGAGACGGACTCCCTGCCTTTCATCTGCCTGTCACCCTCTGCTTTAATGAGCAGGTAGAAGAAGGGTTCGCGGGTGTTCAGCTTCCCTGTGCAGGCCTAATTGGACTCCTGACCTCAGGATGAAGGTCCTGCCGCCTCTTTCTTCCGCTTTGGAGTGCGGCCATTGAAGTGTGTTTGTGTGGCAGCAGTTACACGTGTGCAGTTATGAGGAGTTTGTATGACCGTGTTTGTGTGTATTTGATTTATTGATCTGTGCGTTGTAGGTTAAGCTGTGATGGATGGGTTCTCCAGTGTCATGTCACTGGCAAATGTAAACTCGCCTGGAATGATTGTAGGCTGCTGACTATTATTAATGTGTGTGTTTTATTTACTTTAAAGCTGCATGTTTATGTGTACAGAAAACTCGGGTGACGGTATTGACTACAGTCAGCAGAAGAGGGAGAACATCGGAGATCTAATCCAGGAGACCCTGGAGGTGTTTGAGAAGTACGGCGGCGAGGACGCCTTCATCAACATCAAGTACATGGTGCCCACCTACGAGTCCTGCTTAATCAACTAAAACCTGACAGGAGTCATGACCGTCTTGTGCTGAAAAGGACACATGGAATCATCAGTGGTCCACAGGGTCAAAGGTCAATAAAGAAATAAATGACTACTAACCGGTCTAACATTCAGATTTTTACATTTGTACTGTACATTGTACTGTACACCATCTTTCATTTTAAACAAAAACTCTTAAAATTTATAAATAATACTGTTTTATGTGTTCAAACTAGGAAAATTACTTTTTTAAGAAATTCTAAAACAACAAATAAATAACCAATGAATTCCCAACAATTAGAATGTGATGAAAGTCATGAAAGAGTGACACAGGAGAAAAGGTGTGTGTGTGTGTGTGGTCATGCATTAACAATGGCTTCATAATCTTGTGCCTGACTGTTATTTATTTTTCGATTGAATGAGCGGCTTCTTCTCAATTCAGATGTTTGAATGAAGAAAATGTGAGAGCAGAAAAAAACATTAGTGTTGAAAAATGCCAGATTGTTCGAAGCAATAGTGCACGGGGACGGAAGAGCAGCAGGAATAAATGGTCTTCTGGGAACCATTCTTCTCGTTCCACACATCTGCTGCGGGTCACACAAACCCAGCACCAGCAGGTGGGCATGTGCCAGCCCTTAGGGTGAATAGAGAATATTTTTGGGGCAACTTTTATAGCTTTTACTCACACCTCTCACCCCACATCATCATCAAACACTATTGACAGACATCAGAATTAGCAAAACGTAGAAAAAGCAGAAATCTCAAACTTTTTCAAAGGTGATTTTTGAATTGAGGAGTGATGAGTGAATTGAGCTGTTCAATCCAGAGCTTTATTTTTTCTTTTTTATTTACATTCAGACAATTTTAAAGCAAATCTCTTTAAAGCAGTGCAGCTGGACTCAACCCTTGCCGGCTTTTGGAGAGCGGGAGCACCGTGGAGTAGTTTGGAAGAAAACTGGTGTGTGGTTGATGGTTTTTCGGTGGGATACTGGAGCGATCTTTCTCTCTCTCCCTTGCTCTTCACCAGCAGGTTCTGCTTGTCTGACTCTTTACCTTTCCCTCCTCTTCAACCAGACTCCCTTATCAGGCACAAACACATATGTCACAGCTCTTCAAACTCACAAATCCCTACTGTCCTACTATCCTTTAGTTACCCTAAAGGACCACTCACCAACGCTCAGGCTGGTGTTCTGTTGAGGTCGGAATTACAGTGGACCGCTTTTTATTTTGGTAGTGACCCTCACAAAGTGTTCTTCAAAACATAGCTTCCAAGTATAAAAGCCTCTCGCCAAAATTCAGCCTCTTATCATGCGTAGAGCAACTGAGAGCTTGGAAAGAAAAGCAACTTGCAAACAGCCGAGGCAGGTTTCCATCTTCTTAATGCTGCTCCTACGTCTTTGAGAGAATACAGAGTGAAACTCACAGAAAATAAGAGGGAAAGAAGGACACAGTAGCAGATTGTTATAGAAGGTTTCCTTGTTGAAAATTAGCAGCAAATTGAAACAGCAAAATCTGGTCTGCAGAATAGTTTGTATCCTTAATGTATTTTTTGCATTTAGTTTTGTGGATAAGCAGACACCAACAGAATAAGTGGCAAAAACTGCTTGAACAAGGGAAAGACATGAAAGCTGGACTGGGCCTTGAACTTGGGTTCTCTTTGCTGCAACAACTAATTCAGCCTCCTTTTTGCCTTTATTTAGTCATGACTTTGCTCATCATTTTTCCTGATGTGACATGAAGGACCCTGAGGTAGAGCAAAGTGAGTGATGAAAGATTGTATGTTCGCTGTAATCTTTACTGCAGACCCCCTGGGACCCCGAGAACCACGGGTGACGTGGCGGCCCACATTGAGATTACTGCACTGCGCTGAACTGGGCGGAGAAAACTGGATCCATCACTGCTGTCAGCTCCCACATCCAACAAATCCCCGAATCCAACTACAGTGAGAGATCACAGGCCTTGCTCTCCGCATTCTCCAACCTGTTAAGCTCAGATGAACCTTTACGTAAACGTTCAATGGCACACACGTACAAACAATCTCCTCTGATTGTTTTTAGCTCTAGCGTGTGGAAAATGTGCCACTCTTCACCCTACCTCGAAAACAATGTGTGAATATCACTCCCTTTCCCTCTGGATCTCGCAATTGACCCAGATTTCACTGTCTGGGTTTTCTGCACCCACACAAAATCTCTTCTTTTTTATTCTTTTATATTGTTTATCTTCATACTCAAAACCTTCAAGCTTTCTGCATATAAAATATCAGAAAAGTCTGTTTTGAGAGAGCTGGTGATATGTGCTACAGAGTCACGCTACCTACTGTTATTCCAATCTGCTCCTGGTGCTGACCGTGGGATCATGACTGATGCCTCCTGTGTCTCACTCCCTTTCTGCTACCTCACAGCCCCCTGATGTCATATTCTATTTAATCTAACCTTCCTTTAAGTGGATTATTTATAGATTGAAACGCATATAAATAGAGGCCGTGTAGTGGGGGATGGGGTGCTGTTATAGTCTGTTCCAACAAATTATTCTTGATTTCAGTATGAGTTTGAATTTGTGATGACATTCTTCAAATTACAAAAATCTTTAAAGAGTTGGATGGTTTTACCCCAAAAAGCTACTGCATGAAGAAAGAGAAACTTCAGGTGGTGTTGTCTTACTGCTAGAGGAAATTATAGAGCAAAACATTTTATGGTTCAATGAACCTGTTCACTCACAGAAAAACCACAGTATTATTGTGTTACTTTATTGCAAGTAAATTATAAAATGAAAAAAAATATATATATATTATTAGTCAACTTAATTGTCTTAACTGTGACTTGTTTAAAGCAAAGAAATAAAGAGCAATAACAGCTCACATTCTATTAACACTACTTTTGTTGACTGCGAGACACTTTTCTTGTTAATGACCCCTTATTGTTCTGTGCTTATGTGTTTTTCATTTTCCTTCATTGTACTAAGTCGTGTACACTTTAGTTCTGCTAAACAGATTTTAACTGTTCACGCAATTGTGACTGACAATAAAGCATTAAACGGTATATATTCACTGTATCATATAAGGAATGCGTTCAGTTATAACACAGTCTCCTCAAAACCTTTAAAAGGGTAATGTTTTTTAAATAATACATCAAAAATTACGAATCCCACAACAAGATAAACTTCTGTTGTCCTCTCTCGTTTTTAATTTCAGCAACGGATGCCTTTTGTGATTGGCTCCGACTCTTGTCTATCTCGCCAACAGCCGCATTTTCAGAGTTGAACACTAGCCCCGCCTCAATAAACCCTAGCTCTGATTGGTGACTTCACGCGTCTCGGGACACAGACAGCCAATGATCTGACGGCGCTTTCAGCGGATCCCCAGTTAGCGCGCACTGGTGGCAGACTGGAGCCGTAGCGCGAGCTCAGTGTAACGAGGAGAACCCGTCGTGTCCACATCGCGAGACTCCAACAAAAGGAGCGAAAGAGAGAAACCGCGGGCGACTGCTAATTATTCTACACGTTAAAACACAAACAGCCGCTGCAGTGTGGAGGGGAAACGAGGAACCTGACCCGCACCGTTATTTTTTTTCTTTTGTCTTCTTTTTTTTCTTTTCTGGGGAAGGATTGTGAAGGTTTGCTTGCAAAGATGATGGTCGGGGAGATGGAGGTGAAGGAGAGACCGAGGCCGAGTCCCGACTATCTCATGCAGTTACTGAACGAGAAGAAGCTCATGACGAGTTTGCCGAACCTGTGCGGCATCTTCACGCATTTGGAGCGGCTGCTGGACGAAGGTACGTCCGCGTGAGCGCGTGTGATGCGCGTGTTGACGCTGTTTCATAACTTTGTAAACTTTGTAGCACTCGATGTCCGAAACTCCGAGAGACGGCGGGAGTCACTTGTAAATATCTGGTTTATTGTATCAATCGTCTTTCACACGTAGCAACGCTCTAGTTTGAGACGAAAACTGTAAAGGTTAAAAGTTTGACTGTCCCTGCAAGTGTGCTAGAGGGTCGCTAGCGTTGTTAGCAGTTTGCTAAATCAACTTTTCGCATTCTCTTCGTGTTGTCGTTGATTCGTCTTTTTAACTTAAGTGTTCGGTCGAGGACATAAATCAGTCGGGTTTAACTTGATTAATTAACAGGTCCGAGTTTTCGACAACATTTCGTGTGCGTTAGCCTAAAGTGATGGCATTCGCCAGAGTGCTAAAAGCCACCAATTGTTTTTTTTGCCCCGCCATACAGCACAATTCCTGCTTTTAGTGTTTCAGCACGGATTTAGTTAGAACAAACAGCAGTTTGTTTGCAGTATTATGATTTGAATACTCTGCTGCTCTGACTGAAGGCGCCTTAGGGAGAGAAAGATTGTGCAACCCGCGTAAATGCCTTCACACGTTTATACAAACGGTCCATTATTAACTGCTGCGTAAAATCAGTCCTGCTGGATGTTTTCAACTCCAAGTCATTGTTCCCGACAGGCTGTGGAAACCAGCAGGTTTTCACGGTTAGTCGAGATCGCGGCTTTTTCACCCGTGTTGTGCGCAAACGCGGGAGCTCGTTGAGGTTCTGCTCAGTGTTCATCATCTTTTATATTTGTCCTCCAGCACATCTACACTGAGCCGGAACAAAGCTCGTTTTCTTGACCGACGCTGGTTTGTGGATCCGTTTGTCGGACCGCAAATTCTGCGCGCAATGTTTCCAAAGTCAGCATTGACGCGATTCGCGACACGCGCTTCACCGGAAAAACTAGTTCGGTGTGACTGATCTCATCACCAGCAGCACTTCAGGGTTCCGTTTGTGAAGCTCAATGGCGAGTTCGGTCTTCCTTTTCAGGAGGAAGAGGAGGGACGTGAAGTTGAAGTTTCTTTCTACTTCTTGACTCCTCCAGCTTTGTCCTTTGAGTCTCAGTGAGAGATTCAACACAGAACTGTTTGTACTGACACCAAGCTGCGTTTTCCCTCAGTTCGATCCATCTTATTTGCGTTCCTGCTCTCGTCCAGCCCTGTTGACCTGCACTTTGCTCTGCTGTTGCTGAAATCTGTCCTTCATGATCCAATCGAAGAGTCAGATCTGAGAGAAACTCCCTTCGATTCCCAACTTAAAATGGAAACAATTGCTCTTCATTTGGGTCTCAGCTGTGCTCATGTGTTTTAATGCTGATTTGACTATGCAAAAAATGAGCGCCTGTTGGAAAACCATGCATTCTAACTGTAAATGCTCAGTTTGTGAGAAACATCTGTAAAGTCACAGATGCAAAAATGTTGTGCCAACACGACATGATAGACGGTGATCGGACAAAAAAAATAATTCAAGTGGAAGTTCCAAGTTCTTACAGCCTTTTTATTTCCCTTGCTGTTTTGTGGATTCATAAACCTCAGACGAGAGGCATTTCCTGCTGGATAAAGAAAGGCGGCATGTGGGGAGGTGAAATGTGGGAACAGTCTTGTAAGAGTTCTCTTGACAGCTGCACATATACGCACATAACTTGGTGTGTATTTGCAGCTGTTGTCATGGCAAAGGAAAATCAACACCCTTACGTCTCCCTCGTCACCCCGCACACGACAACTGCTTTCTCTCTCTCCCTTCTGTGTGTGTGTCAGGCTGACGACGGATAGACAGGTTTGCCGTGTGTTTGTGATCTTCAGAGGTGACCCTGCGGGTGTTTTTAGAGCTGTCTTTGATAAGTCTGTGGCAGCTGAGCCAGAGCCGGAGCTCAAGGCAAGCCAATTCAGAAATGGACACACGGGGAACAGCATTCTGGAGCAAGTCAAGGTTAAAGATCTCCATTTCTCAGGGACATTACGGTTGCTGCTATATTGTTTGAATTTGTGTTCAGTCTTGTGATATCCGGCATTAAGATTTCCATCATTATTACCTGGAGCAAGATGGATCAAATTGTTTCTTATCCGTGGCTGAAATTGACCGAATTGTTTTGATTGCTGACCTCCTAGTCATTAGGTGTGTGTCAGAAGTCATCCCGGGGTTTAACAGGATAACCGCATAGCCTTGCACATCTATGGGGATTTTCCCGGTCTGTTAGAGAGAAGGTATCGGTGAACATAAGTACTGTGATGCTAATGCTAAGTTTAGCTCAGAGGAGATAAGACCAGACTCGTTCCGGCTGATTTAAAAGGCAACTAACTCGGATAAACATTCGTTACAACTAACCTCTGAAGAATAGCGACTCTGATTGCACAACACGTTGAACCGTGAGATGGATGAGCTGCAGCAGCAGAAGACCACACCGGGTGCCTCTCTTGTCAGCTAAGAGCAGAAAGCAGAGGCTGCAATTGACAATTGGCTCACAATTCGCACAGGCTCGTTAGATGGAGGAAAGCAAGGATATCTTTCCTTGTATCAACTGTTCAGACTTGTGGTGGTTTAAATAGATGGATCTAATTAATTTTATTTCTCGTGTCTAAAGTAGGCCGGATCATTTTGATTGCTGACCTCCTAGTCATTAGGTGTGTGTCAAAGGTCATCTCGGGAGATAACAGGATAGTTAATAATAGAATGACACTCATGGTCATCACTGGTTTAATTAGCCACGCTGAGCCGTCACTTTATGGTTTCTGCTAAATAACTATCCTGAAAAAGCAAGAGCCTGGATTATTTTATCCACTTTTTGTTTCTCCCTTTCTTTTGTGTCCTGCTGTGTGGTGATAAATTGGAAAGCACGGAAGGGTTGACAGGGTTAGCACGGGGAACAGAGGACTCTCGCTCATTCTCTCTCTCTTTTCTTCCTGTAGGAAGCATGAGTGTGTAAGTGAGAGAATGAGTGAACTGGCCCTTGTGTAGCCCCTGATAAAGTCATGTCTGTGTGCGTCAGTTTGTGCCCTGTTATCGGGGGTCTCTCTCACCCGCTAGCACGCGGTTCCTTATCAGACCGGCCCTGCCAACCCCGCTGTCTGCCTGAAGCGGCACAGACACCCGCACGAGAGCCGCTCACAACCGTTCTCCTTGAGGGTAAAACTGCACCCTTACTAAGCGTGGACTTCACAACACACGTTTAAAGTGCACACTAGCTGTTCCAGATCACCACTTCGGTTTGGTCATAATCAGTGGGTGTGGTGGACCTAAGCTGATGCAATCATTTAAACTTGACCACAACAGCTTCACTCACATTCCATTCGTAGTAAAACAGAGAGTCTTTCATAGGCCAGTTCACGGGGAGCGAGTGATTCATGGGGTTGGAAAGGGTGGAGTCCTGCTTGGAAATGAAAAACACCAGTAACAAGAAGCAAAGTATGTCACAAGTCTACTTCATGCTGCATGTGGTGGTGTTTTTCAGTTTTAATGTGGTCTGAGGAACTGTTTTTTTTTTTTTTTAACCCCCTCCCCTTCTCTCGAGGGGGAAGGGCCTCACCCTTTCACATTCCACAACTGCCTGAAATATCTCCACGCTGGTCACACCAAGTCAATTAGTTTATATTTACCTCGCTCTGTATTGTATATAAATGTACAGTTTATACACACACGCAGAAAAATAATTATATAGAAAAGGGTAGACTAAAACGAAATGTATATTTATATAAATGTAAAAAGTGTGTGTGTGTGTGTTAGACATATACTTTAACAAAATAATAGTAATGAACTGGATGTTTCAATTCAGATCTATTAATATCAAGTAACAATCATGTTTATAAATATTTAAATGAACCTTGCTTCTTTTTAAAAACATTATATTATACACTCTTGGTTTTCCCGGTGTTAATCTAAACATTAAGTACGTACACCATTTTGTTATACTGTAATCAGACACAATTACAAATATTCTTGTTAGTTAAGATCCATAAAGCTAGCTCGAGTTGATCCTTGGGTATAGTACGGAGGTGGTTTCACCGTGTGATTTTTATCTCCTCACCTCTAATTTACTCCCGGCAGCTAATGTTTTTCTGCAGGTTTTATTGACTGTAGAAATTAGTACCCCTGAAAAAGTTCTTTTCTGTTCTTCTTTTGAGCCTTGGCTAAAAGGGGACCAATCAGAGCGTAGTGTGCAGCCGGCCTCATGGGAGAACACAGATGTCTTTGTGATAAAAGTGGGCTATTTGTCTGTCTTTTGTACTGGAAATGCCATCAGACTGATTTTCTTTATCATCTCTCCATCTCATCATCTCAATCTATATTGTTTTTCGAGGTCTTTTAAACCATCCATCAGTTTGAGAATTTTTGTAACATTTTTACACAATCAAATTTTTTTTTTAATAAACATTTTTCAAATCGCATTAATTGTCACATACTCTTTTACATGCAGTGAAACGTATCTTTAGAGAGGGCTGAAGCACAGACGCATGCTTTGTAGATATATCTATTATTCTATTTACATTTTTTTGGCTTAACACTATATGTTTTGAATGTAATGTTTATTTATAGCCACTGGAGCTGATATGGGGATATAAACTATAAAATAAAATCCACGAGTTTTTGTTTTAGTTAAATATGCCAACAACTGTCATTCCTGATGCGTTTCTCATAGAACATGTGTTTTGGAAGCTGCACATTCCAAGACAACCCCGGCTTATTTCCGCGGTCTGGTTGTATCCGTCGCTGCATAGCCGACCAGTGTCCTAACCAGATGTGAGGAATTAAATGTCTCCGTCGCGCTAAGTTTTTATACTAATCAGCCACACTCACAACAAAACCATTTTCCCGCTCGCCATGCCCACGCAAAATCTAATTGGATTGGAAAATCGCTTCTCGTGTATTTAACTCATCAAGTATGAATGAGACGAAATTGATTGTGTAATATTATCCTGTGTTTCTCAACATGCAAATTCCCACACGGAAAACCACAATATGAATGCGGTCTTGTGAAGCATCAACACAACCATTCAAATGACACCGTGTTTTGCGTGGCAGCGGAGCGTGCAGACGTAGACGGGCATTGTCTGAGCCTTGTTTGCCATTGTTGTTCAGACTCGGCGCTTGTCAGCGGTTATCTTTACACGTCACACCTGACTAGAACGCAGCACAATCCCTCTGTTCTGGAATGTTCCTGCACACGAGAACAATACGTCAACTTGTTAAATTAACGCACAAAAACATAGACTTTTTTTGCGAAGTCTGTTAGAATGCTGATAACTTTTGCGACCATAGCAGTTTTCTAAAAATATCCTGGGTTTTTAAGGGTTAACGTTCAATGGGTTGTAGTCACCCGTGTTTTTAATATCACACCACCACCAGCTGTGTGTGAGTCAGAAAGTGATTCCTGGCCTCCATTAATATTGCTGTCATACTCCACGGTGAAGCCACTATTGTTCCTTCAAGCTGCACAAAAGCTCCATCTTTTCAAACTGTTGGCTACGCGACTACACTTGTGCTCGATTAGCTGTAAAGCGACACAAAAGAGCATCATGGGAGAGGGCGAGCGTGTAACACGTGCTTCGGGATTGATCGTTGGAGCGCTGAGAGTGACGGCGGGTCACGCTGACAGGACCGGATGCTGGATGGGTTGTGAATGAGGTCAGGCCTGGTGGATGCTGGCACAATGAAGCACTGTGTTTGAGGAGACTTCATCTCTGCTGCGTACAGGAAGAGACCTACGGCGCTCGTCCTGTTCGAGCGGTTTTATCTGCTCCTCGTATCGCGCGCTGCTGGTTGTGACGTGAGGAATTTTGCTCCATCGCAGGATTTCTACTTCTCTTTGCTGCTGAGATTTCTTGCCGGGTGTTTTCTTCATTTTTGTTAGTTTTCACTTTCTCTTTTTTTTTTTCTTTCTTCTCGAACTGTGCCAGAGGACATCTCCTTCCTTCCAACTCTAGACCCTCAGTCACATTTAAAGTCTTTAACGGATTCTGTCTGGTCGTATTAGTCATATTCTGCTTGTGCGTGAGGACTTGACCTCTCACTATCGGAAGAGTTGATTGTGTAAGTGATTCCTTGGTTTCTGGTAAGAAGAAACGGGTCACAACCAATTCAGTTTGTGACTTGAGTTCATTCTGAACCGGACCAGTTGGCCGACTGAGCATCTGTATTAACTCGATGTTCTGGAAAAAAATCCCCACTGAAAAATCAAATCCAAGTGATGATCGAAAACCATGAGTGATCTCAGGTTTTCTGCTATTTCTGGGATAGCCTTGAGTATTTTGATACTTTTGCTGTAGCAAAGTGCTTTCGACTAAATACACAATAGAAGTCTTCAGTCTGGATAGCAGTCTCCTGCGATTGACCTTGTTTTAAGCCAGGCAAACTTGTTTTACACGTACTTTATCACTGGAACGTTCTTGTCATTTCACTTGGTCTTGCAGGAAAACTTTGACATGACACTTGACAAACCAGACCAGTTTTATGAGCTCTGTAATTTACGTCTGTGTGATCGACCATCTTTTTTTTTTATAGACAGTCTCTCGCCTGTCACATAAAGTCATGTTCAAGCATGTCTAGGAACTTTGTTGTGGTGTTTTACCCAGAATGCACTGCAGTGATTTCTGCCGGCGTGAAGGACGGCACATGGTGTTGTCTGCGATTCTGTGTCCCCGGGCGTCTCTGATGAGATCAGTTACGTCGAGAAGCTTCCTTCTCGTCGCTGGTGGAAACGGTTCTTGTCATTGGCTGCCCTCATTTCCTGCTAATTAAAAGCGGAGGAATGTGGCCTTGTCAGTCCATCCCGCACTGAAGGAGGACAGGGAAACGAGGGATGATGAAAGAAGTGTGCAGAACAATGCTGGTGCTTTACAACCTTCGTCTTACACTGCTTGGGTGATTAGTGTTTATTTGTGCTATTTGTTCATTTTTTCCCCCCTCCATTACTGCTTTTTCAGACAATGGCATACGGAAAAAAGTTGCACACTGTGCAGATTTAGTGCATGAATCAGGAGGATGTTGGGGACTCTAGTGGATGTCCTGTCCTGGAGGAAATAGATGTTTGGTTATCTTCTCTTAGCACATTTTACTGACCGGCTCCTTCCTTCCCGCCTAAGCTTTCCGTTCCTCCTGCCATTGTTTGGCTAGTTTACTGTCGTTTGTTGATTTTAATTTGCTTGTTTGGTGGGAACTGGTTGATAAATGGACCCGTGAACTGCTCTTAAATGACTCGCCGGTCTCGATATAAATCCCGTGATGTGCTATTTTTGTGATCGACCTCTGCCTGATCTGACGTGAATGTACTTGTGCAACTGACTCCTGCTGATCGGGCTTGTTTTCTGGATCCGCTTGCTCTCATGGC
>SOMO01000010.1:675194-687562 GCA_028128575.1 Paedocypris carbunculus | reverse complement strand
CTGGTCACTGTTACTCCTATTAGTAGCCGTGGAGGATTAAAAGTTAGTTTGGCTTGCCAGAGTTTCCCTTCTTTAAATCTCCATCTTTGTTTATCTGCGACTCCATGTGTGTCTTGTGTACACTGACAAAAACGGGAGAAAGAAAACTCAAGAAAAACGGGAAGAGGGGCACTTTCACTGAAGCAATGGATTCTGTCGCTCTGGTTAGTTTGTGGCTTATTTTAAATCGTTTGGTCTGCGTAGCTCCACAGCCTCGCAAAATCGGTTGTTTAATAGATCGATCGCGTTTGTTGCACGAAAATGTGTTGCTTGTGTGAGGAGGCTCGTGCATTTTCCAGTTTTGCAGCGTCTTAAACGTGACGTCACATCCCCTGATCCATGCTGGAGCACACTTTGCACTCACACCTCGAGCGAACCACACCCGAATCCTACTAGATGTGGTAGTCGATAAATTGTTTAAGCAGTTAGTTATTTTAATTGGTTGTAATGTGAGCTACATGGTTATTGGGATGAAACTAAATAAAAATATATTGAAAGTTAGACATTTAGTGATGGTGCGTCCTACACTTGGACATATAGGGTAGTTCAACTTATCCTTTGCAATGTGTGGTTTGTACAGCTCGCTGTTTTGTTTGAAGCTAGTGTGTGATGAATAGAGATGGAGAAAGAAGGATGAGCAGCACAAACACCTGTATCAACATTCTGAGGTCGAGAATCACGGACTCCGCTCAGAAACACAGTGATGCCAATAAACAATGCAGTGGACGGAAAGTCCGTGGCGTTGATGTTTGGCCCAAGAACTAATTTGCGGTTGAATTGTCAGTCCTTATGTCATCAACACTCCATCCAAGAGCAGGACAATAACCCCTCATGTCTGAGTTTCCGTCCCGTCAGTGGTTGTTATTTGATTGAGAGCCTCATTAGAAACGACGCTCCACTGATTTGTTTTGATTGGCCTGATTGTTCGTCTGCTCCGCTGCCGTCGGCTGTAAACGCGCTAGACTTCTACGTGTTTACACTGATTTACGGCACTTCCACATCGCACCGAGGTCCCAGATTAATCGCAGGCAGATGATCCTGTAGAATTGACCAAACCTGAAGCAGTCTCTACAGTCTCATCCCTGTTACGCTGCTGTTTAGAGATGATTCTGTTTCTGTGTGTCACCTTGTGTCGTCCCATCAGCGTCCCTTTGGCTGAAGAACTCAATCGCTGGATGTAGTCAAACTAACATTTTAATCACATGTAGCAACTCTTCATGAAACGTTTTCTAGTGTCTTTCTTTGTGTTTGACACACCAAATAGTTGATACCAAACTAATAATAGTGACTTGTCAAACTCATTTAGACTAGTGGCGAAGAATTGGTAATGTGGCTTGTCATAGTTCACTCTTCTTCCCTGTGTTAAGTATTACTCCGCCAGTCACAGTATTGATCCACAATCACTGGAACATTCCGACAAATTATTCAGTTCTGCGTTCCACAGTACGAATTTTTTTCCTAAAATTACGATACATAGGAGGTTTTGTTGAGAATAACAAGCTGGTTCTGTAATCCAGTTCTCGCTGTGTGCTGGTGAGCTGACTGTAGACGTGCGGCTACGTGCCGGAGCGCCTGCGCCGTCCTGCTGGAAACGTTCTCCTTGCTGTAATACATGTGGTGGTTTTGGATTGTGGATAGAATGCAGTGAAAGATTGATGCTGTTGAATTAGGAATTTGTTGACGGAGGTTTACTGTGACCGTATACACACATGTGCCGACTCATAAACCCAGAAGAGTCGCGGTCGGATCATCTCAACATTCTACATTCATCTTCCTCCTTGATCAATCTCTCCCACACGTGCAGTCGCTCCAGTCATCGCTCCATTCCGAAGCCATTGTGGTTACATGTGTTGTGTGTCCTCTTTCCTGTCATTAGTTCCTGCTTAATGTTTATATTAACAGAATAAATGTCTCTCTGTGAAGCTCAGGGTGTGTGTGTGTGTGTGTGTGTGTGTGCAACCTGGTCTCTATGTCCATAACTATTGACCAATACCAAAATTTGTAACATTTTATTTTAAATGGAAAATATTATCGCAAAATAAATAGGTGCAAGAAGCAGTAGCGAGGTTCATTTGCTATGAGGCATTTATGTACTGTAATGACAAACTGTCTAACACACAACAGTGGTGTATTTGGTCTTACACTTCTCAAAGCCATAAAACATGTTTTATTTACAAAAGTTAAAGTCAGTTTTTGGGACCTTATCCAGTAGTTTCTTGTTTTTAGATATAATATTGCTAACAAGACTTCATAGTTTCATCTGAGTCTAGTTTGGCTTTGAAAAGATCGAACACCACTGGTTTGGGTAAAATGCAATTTTTTTGGAAACTAGCGCCAAACAATCTACACAGACCGAAACGCAACTCCAACCAGGAGAAAAATAGGGGGGAAAAGGGAAATTGTTGGTATTACATTGGTATTCTGATTTTCACTTACATCAACCAGTAGAGATATATTTTTTTCATTTCGTGTAATACATCTGTTTCAAGTTATTTTTGCTTTGTCACAATTTTTTTATTTTAAAAAATATAAATATGAAAATAATAGTTTTTTTTTTTTTGCATCGATGAACTTTACAATTTTATCAATACTAAATGTTATGAAACATGCATGCAAGATGTATTTTAATCTTTTTTTATTGCACTTGGGCGAGCTCACTGGTCTGATCATGTCTGACACGTAGAACAATCATCAGTCTTTTAAAAGCGGAGCAATCTGTCTGTTAACGATTATTAGTTTGGTTTTTTTCTGTGGCCACAGAACTGTCAGTCTGTCAGCGGCGCGGCCTCGAGCTACGTCAACACGAGCCTCTCTCTCTCACACACACGCACACACACTCATGTATATTTGTTCTTTATATAGATTCTGGATGGAGAAGTATAAAGATTTTTTTCCCACTGGAAATTTTAGTGCAGCTGAAGCTATATAGAAAAAAAACTGTATATAAACTACACACACAGGATGATTACAATAAAAATGAACAATTATAAAAAAAATTATAAATGACGTGAATACATTTGTAATTTATGAAAACGATAAAATGACTTACACAAACAGTACAATGTACTTAATTAAACTAACAACTTAAATTCATTAGAAACCAATACAATGTAATGTATGTCTACATAAACATCATAAATGCAAAAACAAACAATACAAATGCAATGTATACAACAAAGCTATATAAATGCACCATTTAATTGGATTTATTAAACCTTTTCCAAAAAATCTAAAAATCTAACTGAACCCTGCTGGTTCTGACAGGTGGATGTCAGGGGCGTGTCACATTCCCCAGTTGTGTGGTGAACTGGGGCTGTTTCCGGACTGGTGTTATTTATTTATTTTTTATTACCCCATATTTGTCTGTATGTTCGTGTTTTGTGAATAGCAGCTCCTGACAAGGTCTGTTTTTCTCTGTGTGTGTTTCCAACCAATTACGGAGAGTTTGAGAGGCCTGCGCAAACATTCCACACACACCAGCACTGCTTTCCCTTTCCTTTGGCTTTTTGTGCTTTCTACCCCAAAGTCAAGAAGAAAACAGTGCCAAAGGTCAAGCATATTAAGCGCCCACCCACTCCGATCTGCTCCTCTCTCGTCTCACTCTCTTCTGCTGGAGAACACACCGTAAATCCACCATAGCTTTATCAGCGCTGGCCTTCTGCTATTCAGTTTTTAGGTCATGCCAAGGATTTAGAGCAAAGGCTCTTTATTCCAGCCTTATATGGACGGATGCAAGCAAATCATGTACCACTTTGTTTGCCTCCTTTTTTGTTTTCTCTCTCTCTCTCTCCCCCTCTCTTTTCTCGCTTCATGTCCCCTCTTTCTCTTTCTTCTGTTTCTCACTCTTGCTCTTTCTCTCTCTCTCTTTTGCTCTCCTTCGCCTGTCTCTCTCTTTTGCTCTCCTGTCGCTGTCTTTGTCTCTCTCACTCTTCTGACTTTTTTTCTTTTTTGCTCTCTGTCCCAATCTCCCTTCCTCTTTCTGTCTGTCTGTCTCTCTTTCTCTCCTGTCTGTCAGTCTCTTTTGCTCTGGTCTTTTTAATGGTTGCTCTGTCTCTTCCTCTCCCTCTCTCTGGTGAAAGTTGGTGTTTTGCTGCTGAATGGACATTGCAGAACATGTTCTTCAGGTTGGACTCAGGCGGGTGTTTCTCTTCAACATTCCTGTACGTCAGAGAATACGGAGCTGAATACAGGGTGCTCAACCGCCAGCTAATGTGCCAGGAGACAATCAGAAGTGAATTCCACAGATGTCTTCTCTTCTCTTCACCGTTCACACACTCATCCTCTCGCTCTCCCCTCCGCACAGCCGTCTTCTCTTCTCCTGCCTCTCTCACGCACACACACAAACACACACTCCGGCCATTCGTGCCATCTCTGGAGCCTCGTACCTCTCTGGGCGTCCCAGATTCCATGTAGTTAATTCGAGCATTCCTTCTGTCGCAGACAAAACAACAACAACAAAGAGAGAAACGCTCTGGAGCGTGAGCTTCCCCTTCTAATCACTTACAGGAAATGGGCTCCTGTGCAGCCGGAGAGTAATAGGGCAAACAAGCTTCAGGCCGATTGTGTGGCCAAGTTCACCCAGTTGGTAATTGCTGATGGTTTTGTCATTTTAGATCATGTCCTGCTGCTGCTTTTGTTCAGAATCTTATGTTTTGGCTTAAACAGAAAGACTTGAGTTTCAAGACTCTTTGAGCTTTACTTTCACACCGTTTCTTTGCATTTCATTGTTTTTTTTTTTTTTTTGTCAAAAGCTTGGATGCTTTTTGTGTTGGTGCTTTTGATCCCAATTTTTAGTGTGAAGGAACAGTGCAAGGCTAAAAAACATGTTTAGGATAAGAAAAATACCTACAAGAGCAAAAGGTGCAAGATCTATTGAATGTACAATACTAATCTATGGCATTGTGAAATATGTTCAATTTAAATCCCTGCGTGTTTATTATTTGGTGCTTGTTTTGTTCTTTTTGTTTGTTTTGTGGGGGGGTTTTTTTGTTTCCTTTTTGTATTAGGTCTTTTTTACCGAAAATCAATTTTCACTTCAATTTAGTTGTAATTCAAGTATACTCCTAATAAAGATACACGTATACATGTGTGTTTGTATATGTACATGCATATATGTATATATGTGACATTTTGTCAGTCGGTAAATCTGGTCAGTTCTGTTGATCAAGCCTGGCCGAGTCGGTTTCTGCACGTCAAGCCATTTTCTGGCATCGTTCCTTGTTGAGTCGCAGTGAGCCGTGTGTGTCTCTTGGCATGATTCAGTTCTGCTCGGACCCAAGTTTCAGAACTTTTCTTCTGGTTGGTGAGCAGCCATGTTCCAGAACAAGCTGGGTAACGTGTGGCCCGCCGGTCATTATCACTGAGTAAACTTCTTCAGTGTGATTCAAGAGCCCTTCACGTCAGCCCCGGACCGGCCCGTCTGTGTTTGTTTAGTGATAGTGACCGGCTGATCTTCATTTATCGCTCGCATTCCTACGTGAAGTGGTTCTGTCCTCCGAGTCCTGCTTGATCCTCTGATCTATGGAGCCAAAAACTGAATACCATCGCGTGTTTCAAATAGGAAGTACTAAATGAATGCTAAATGTCGCAAGACTTTTATTCAGAATACAAGGCTCACTTATACATACATATATATTTATACTTACATTCGTCCCAAAATCAACTGTCTTACCTTGCGTTTTATATGTGACTTTGTTACCGACCGGTCTGTGGAACGTGGAGCTGAAGAATCTGTCGGAATGTTCCAGTGATGGTGTATCATTACCGCCACTGGTGGAGTAATGCGTAACAAGGGAACAAATACTGAGCTATGGCAAGCCATATTAACATTTATCCTTCTACCACTAGTCTAAATTAGGTTAACTAGTCATTATTACTAGTTTAAACACCGCTGTTTGTTACTGACGATGTGTCGGACACACAGAAAGTGACTAGAAATGCTTAAAGAAGTGANTGGGAGGCGGCGGAAGACCTGTTTTAGACCAATTTTGAGTCCCGGTCTGGGTCATTCTGTTTGGAGGATGTTCTCCCAATGCTTCTTTCTTCCGAATAACAGATTCCCTTCCAGTCAAAACCATGCAAGACAATTGGATGGTGTGAATGTATGAGTGTGTTATGATCTGTGATCGGCCGCCCACCTATCCTGAAATTGTCTCCAGCTCCCCGTGTTCCAGAAATAGTGGTTCAGAAAATGGATGATTCTATTAAATGTTTGAAATGCTGAAAGTGAAGTAAGCTGGTGCGCATTGTTGAAGCCACACGAGCAGATAATCTTCAGATCATCCACGTGATCAGACCAGAAACATGTCGAGTTGTGCTGGAAAACAACTGTGCTGACCCGAGCTGTTGTCCTGCAGGTTTTCCTGCGTGTCTGCCTGATTGATCGGCCTGACCTTTGGTGTGTTCACACAAGAATGCAGATGAAGGTTTGGTCTTCACGGGTCTTTCACGTGTAGATGACACTCAACTGCCAGGCCGTGCTTGAGCTCTCCTCACTGCTGGTTGTGGTTGTGTTTGTTGTATTCTGCCTTGCAATGGTGTTCAAACTGTGGCCAGTGTTGACCTCTGGTAAGCCCTGACTTGGTTACCTTAAACCTTGTCACTTCCATAATACACTGTGCTATCCATTTATCAATTTTGTGAGATTCTTTTTTACATTTCTGGGTCACGGGGAGTTTGAGCCAATCACAGCAACTTTGAAGGCAGGACACCCTGAAAATCTCGCTCGCTCGCTTGCTCTTTCTCTCTTTCCCTCTCCTTTTCCTATTTTTCCTCTGTCTTTCTCACACTCTCTCAATCTGTTGTGTTATGTGGTAAGCTGTGGGTCTGATCTAGTTGGCTGCTGGTATATCCTGGTCCTGCTGTAAATCCCCGGGCAGTGAAAGCGGGTCAGTATAGCAGAGCAGATGTCGGACTTTTCTGTGTCATCTGGATCTGCTTGACGTCAGTGATGAGGATGGTTTATCATTTGTGTTAATGGTTAAAATCGAAATCTTGTAAATGTTTTTTAATAAACCTTTAACATTGATATTTATTAAAAGGCAGGTGATTTGAGCAACCCAGAAGTCTGATTTTCTTGCCAATTTAGTCAAATTTTCCGCGTCTTAACATCACGAGAGTAGGAGACATTATGGCTTTACATTATTCATGTGCGGATTTACACAAAATTAAGCCTAGAATGTCGTTTGAACTGAGTCACGTGATCAGGACACCAGCACACAAGCGCTGCAGACTTTTCCCAACACCTGTATTTGAAGTTCCTGCTGACCACGCAACAATCCTGCTTGATTTCCCCTGGTTTCAGCTTTGATTTTTGGGATTTATTAAAGCTGGCTGAGATTAGGCACTGGATATGTCTAACTTTCCAGTGTGTCAGGACTTTGTGATTAGATTGTATTTATCTCTGTATGCTCGTAGTCTGCATGCTCGTTCAGCCTCAGTAAAACATCAGACTTCTTGTCTTTTCCATTTCTCTAAATGTGGTAAAGAGAGGGCAACAGAAATTTTGTGACTACACAGGAAATGAACTGAACATTATAGGCTGGTTTTTACTTTCATGGAAAAATGCAAAAAAAAAAAAAAATTGCTGCTTCACGTTGACACTATTCCGCGGTTTGATGGTTTCTGCCAGAACTGCAAGTTCAGAGGAGTCCAAAGACATCAAGATTCTCTCTCTCTCTCTCTCTCTCTCTCTCTCTCTCTCTCTCTCTCTCATATATATCTAGTGGTAACAATTTATATACGTATATTAAATGAACACGTAGTCACACTACTTAACTAGTTTGCTTTATCAGGTAATCAGTTCTTTATGACACACATTTGTATATACGAGGAGATGTTTGAGAAAAATGAGCTCCAGACTGATGTCCAGTGCGCGGACGGCTTTTTCATGTTCCTTTAGGGGAACAGAATGTTCAGGAATCCACAGTAATAACACGACAGCATAACCTAAGGAAAGCGTTACATCCGTCCTCGCCAGGTACTTAACCCTGACAAACGACGCTTTTTATTGGAGAGAAATCTAGGTTGTGTGTGTCAGAAGCCATGTTCTTCTCTAATGCAGCGTGCTTGTAAATCATTCTAAAATGACGACTACAGCTCCGAACTCAATGGATTTGTCGTTTGTTGTGGCCTAGTGGTTAGAGAGTTGGACTTGCAACCAAAAGGTTGCAGGTTTGAATCTTGGACTGATTCCATTACTTCTTGACAACACAACTTCTTTCATCTTCACTTATTTGTGAGTGATGGATTGTTTGAGTTGTGTTATTCACCCTGGATGATGAAATGCTCTGGTCCACACGAACACGTTTGTGTGTGTGATCACATCTCCTTCTCCTTGCCGCAATCGGTGTGATTGTGTGGAAATGGCTTTTATCTCTGTTCTGCTGTTACTGTAAGTCCTTTCACTTGATTTACTGGAATGTTTAAAGGACTTGATGCTTTTACCAAACATGGATAAAACGTTTCTCTTCAGCTGAAAACAAGCATCAACCTATTAGGCTCAGATGACCGAAGAAGTTTTTTTTTTCAGATTCTCATTTTACATTTGAACAATGTTCAATATTTCCCTCTGGATCTGTCTGTTCTGCCCGTTTGTGTCTGTCTTCCCATTCTGTCAGTGTTATGATTCTTCTTTTTAAACCTAATATGAATGCTACTTAATATGGAAGTGGTCTTAAAACGATTAAAAACTAGTTTTATAATAGCTCTGTTGCATGGGCTACTTATAGTGAGCGTTGCTGTGGCCAAAACGGTACTTGGCTTGTAAAACGATCTAAATTTGACTGGTCATCAGAGAACATTCCGACAGACAAACATGTGTGGTTTGTTTTTGGTTCTACGGGTCTGAAACGTAACGCATCTTTTTTTTGTTCTTGCTCTCTTGCAGGTTCTCAAATCTGAAGACACGGTTGAAGAAAAGAAGAGTACAACTCTCCACATGAGAAGCACTTAGAAAACACAGACATACAAATGTGTGCTTCTCCATCAAACAATCCTCGAAATCGCTGACTAACAAACGCTTAAAATGACAGACACGACAAATCGCCATCTCAGGCACAAGTTGCAGAGCTTAGGACGGCGTCTAGATGAGCTGGAAGAAGCCAGAAGTAAACTGCAAAAAGCTGAAGATGAACTGCTTGACATTCAGGACAAAATCATTCAGGCTGAGGGGAGTAATTCCTCCCTGCTGGCTGATGTGGAGTCTATGCGGAAGAGATTGCTCAAAATTGAAGGGAAAGATGAGGAAGTTAGAAAAGCAGAAGACCTCTGTCGAGACGTTAGAGAGAAACTGGAGCAGGAGGAGAAACTTACTAAGGATCTTAAAGTGGAGATTGAGCGTCTTCAACACAGAATGGCTGAACTCGAAAAATTGGAAGAGGCTTTTGGTAAGAGCAAGTCTGACTGTACGCAGTTGTGCCTTAACCTTAATGAGGAGAAGAACTTGACAAAAAAGCTCAACTCAGAGCTTGATGCTTTAAAAGCCCGCGTGAATGAGATCGATTCCTCAGAAGCTCGATTAGATAAGGCAGAAAGGTCACTCACAGGTGAAATGGAAAAGCTGAAGAGTCTCACGCATACGTTTGTCAATGAACGCAAAAGGCTTCTGGAAAGACAGAGGGAGGATGAGAAAGTCATACTCAAGCTGACTGAGAAGCTCGAGCGTCAGAAAAACAAGGTTGGCTCTTTGGATCATAGCCGGATTGATTCTCGAGATCTGCGAATTGAGGATGAACTTTCAACAGGCCTAACATGTAAACTGGCCAGAAAGAAGAGTTTTGACTTCTTTAAACAATCAGTTGATTCGGATTTGAGAAATGAGTCTGAAAACGAGAAAAACAACTTAGAAGGGCAGGAGGACAATAAGATTAAAGACCTAAGCCAGGAAGTGGAAAGACTAAAGAATCGTTTGAAGCAGATGGAGATAGTGGAGGAAGACTTGAAGAACTTGGAATCTAAGAATGCTGAGCTGATAGAAAAATACCAACAAGAGAGAAGCCGTAGTCAAGCTTTACATGTTCAGATGGAGGAGATGAAAGTGCAGATAAGCAGTTGTAGTAATGGAAATTCATTCATGAGTGCAACAAAGGCCTTAGAGAATGGCAAGGCAGAAAACGAGGAGATTAATGTACGAGGAGGATTCAGACAGGAGAAACCGAAGTTTGGGAATAGGTCTCCTACTGTCTCTGAACCAGTGATACCCAAGTACAAAGGCAGAGAAGCTTCTCCTCAGCAGAGGCGAGAAACCAAGTTAAGAAACAAAGACCTTAGTCACCCAACAGAAAGCTCCCCAAAGACTGTACGAAGAGCTCTTAGTCCAGCTCACAGTGTCAGGAAGGGTTTAAAAACAAGTTCATCTGCCACTGCGACCAACAGTGTAATGAAAGATGATAAATCGGGGATTGCCAACCCATCCACTCCGACCACACTCGGTGAATCCAAAAAGGCTTCGGTTCTTAGCCGCTATCCTCCAGCAGCCCATGACCAGAAGTCTTGGAAGTCACCAGTCAAACAGTGTGAAAGTGACAGCAAAAAGAATCTTGCTGAGAAATTATCTAGGTACACAGGAAGTGATGGCGAAGGATGTAGCCTTATGACATCCGAACGAACGGAACTTGAGAGTTTTGATCCAGAAAGCTCTGCGGTGTTGAGTCTCTCAAAGGCGAATGGATCCTATACCGCCTACAGGTCCCATGTTTCCTCTGTCCCAAATGATAATGATGGTCACTCTTCAGCCTCCGAAACAGAATCGACTGGGTCACGACGGTCCGCTAATGAGCAAAGTCCTAATGGGAGAAAGTCGTCCAAGTACTCTAGATATCCCCATCTGCAAGATTCTCACTCTGAAATTTGCTCAAAGTTCTCTACTAGTGAAGAGCAATTCAGGCCAGCTATGGGTGATGGTGATGCCACACATTCTTCCACGGGTATTGAGGTACGTAGAGTTTGCAGTCCTCGTGAAGCCCTTCGATCAAAAGCTGTCATTCAACAAGCTATTGTAGAAATCGATAAGAAGGAAATGATGTCAGGTGGAAATGTAGAGCCTTTGACCATCACAGAGAAACCAAAGATCTCTACTAAACCAGTACTAACCAGCAAAATGACCAGCACCATCACGTTCTATCCAAATGACCCCAGTTCCTCTCGGACAAGCAGTCGAAGCAGCAGTTTATCCAGTGAGCCACCATCCAAGGACAGACACACTTCCACCAGCAACATTGTTATCGGTCCTTTCAGTGAGCACCGGGGCAGCATCTCTGTACCTTATGAGATCTCCATCCCCAAGAGTGAGATCACTCTCTGTCAAAATGAGGCAGACACAGACGTCAACGCACCCATTAGAATCACAGAGCCATCTCCTGTGCAGGCTCAGAGCAGCTTTACCCTTCAGTCTTCAGCCATTTCAGACTTTAATCATGACGCCGAGTCTGGGCTGGAGAGCAGCGGTAACACCACTGTAACGAGCTGGAGAAGCAGCAGTCACAACCACCACTCATATGATGATGGTTCATCTGACACGAGGAACGTCACTGTTCGCAGCACTTGGAGGAGCCGTGGTGCAGCATCTGTGGAAGACTGTGGTCAAACACTAAGACAAGATGGCTCCGAGGACGAAGGTGACTCCAACACCTGGAGAGCATATCGGGCAACAACAGTGATCGACACGCCGGTGAACTCCAAAGCCTTTTCAAATTGTGAAGGCAAGTCAAGTCCAGCAGAGGCATATATGCGTAGGATCAAAAGTCCAGTGGCGTCTGTGACAGAGCTGGGGAGAAGGAACAAGAAGACTTCTTCTCCAGAGAAGGCCATTCCACATGAGCCTGTCAGTGCTCAGCAGCTTCAACCAAAAAGTCGCAAACAGCCCCTGGTGAGTATTGTTTGTTGTCTACACGGTGGAACCCCGACTTACAAATGTCCATTCTAATGAAAAACTTGAGTGACAAAATGCATCGGCGCAAAAATTCACACGCACATCAAAAAAAACTAAGACTGGTTAGTTTCATATGTATTGTTGCATTGCTTCCAACATAAACGATAACCTTGTATGCTTCTAGAATGTCTGACTTTGGCATCAAAAGAGCCCATGCTCACCAGCGGGAGGGAGAAGAGTTTACTCACTCAGTGGGAAAACAAACTCACTAACACAAGAAAACTTCCCGCACATTAAGCTTACAAATAAGCTAATAGAAGTTCGATGCGCTATTCTCGCTGGGTGTTAAACTCTTTATAATCCGGGCGCAACATTCTGATGACGTCAGTTCTATGTCCGTTCTCAGGGATTTGCGTGACGTAATTCAAAGATGGTGGTCACCGTTCATGTGAGATTGTCC
>SOMO01000010.1:664165-674995 GCA_028128575.1 Paedocypris carbunculus | reverse complement strand
GATACCATTTTTCAACCAAACTGCAGTTCTCTAATAAAAATGCTGTTTCCCTCCCTTTCACACAGACAAAAACAACTGGTTCCTAATGGGAGGAATTTTAAATATGACGAAAATGTGTTTTTTACCGGAACAGTTGCAGAGCCAGAGCTGATTTCAGCTTTGAAACTAAACCCATGCAATTGTGGCTGTTCTGGCTGTTTTCTTTTGAGTGAAATCTAAACGCAGTCATGTCCTATACATGCAGGTTACCACGTCATAGACTCTATGAAAACCCCCTAGACAAGACCTGAAGCCCACTGAGAAGCCCCTTCAAAATTGACCATCATGACGAATTTCTTATGTTATGTTGCGTTTTTTGTCGTATATTTGAGAGTAGAGCGACTAGTACAGATAGTGACGTCTGTTGATTTGTCGTACAAATGAAGAAGATCTGTCAGTCTTAAATTGTACATGATTTGATCTTGGTACCGACTTCTGTACATTAGAAGTTGTCGGATTTGTCGCAAAAAATGTAAATGATAAGAATACATGAATTGAGTTTATATTGAACACTTTAGAAAAATGGACCTCTGTTCAAGGTCAGTTCGGTTTGCCTTTCTTTGTAGGTCTGTGTGTGGACGGTCGGATCAATGGCCGGGGTTGTGTGGAGACTTGAGATCGACAGGAGCGAGGATCGATCCGCGGGATTATTAATGACGGCGCGTGTTCCCAGCAGATCAAGGTCGTCTGTGTAAAGACGCTGACATGAGGCTGATCTGAATCACTTCCACTGTACACGCCAGGAAACTGATAGGAAATCAAACATTATCCTCTTTGGCCAAAGTTGTTTTTCTTGATATTTTCCATATATGTGTGACTTTTGTCAAGATCCCAGAAGGATTTGCTTGATGTGGTAATTTCTGATGAATATTGCACCACTTTGACTGTCAAATTACACAATATGGGTCAATATTGAACATTTTGAATTTGTATTTTTTGCACAATCGACATACAGCAATTCCAGTACTGGGATCTGAACTAGATTTCATTTCAAGTTCAGTTTATTTGTTAAGTTCTTTTCCCAGTCGCAGAGTTGTTCGTTGACTCTGACCAGTAGCAAGTCCTCTGGCTTTGTAACTTAGATTAAATTGGTATAATCTAAGTTCTGCATTCTGAAGAATAACCAAGCAGTATATTAGGCAGCTGTCTAGTTAGTCTAGTCAGTTGTCGCTCGGTCTTTTACTTTGCTCTGGTGTAACTGGGATCCCGTTATCTTCACATACGGCTGATTCGCGTCCCTTTCTGGAGCCACGCAGGAAGTTGTAGGTGGTTCCAGCATCGTTACTGGTTTCCTGTGCCGCCACAGTCTGGTTTCCCAGCAGATCTCAGGCCTTCTGCATCTGTGCTGTGACGTTCCCCAGCGCCGTGCGGCCTGTCCTCGGCCCTTTCTGAATGAAGTCATGAAGCGGCGGGTTGCTCAACATTACTGGTAAATAAAGTGGATCGGCGCTCTATATTAGGACTTGTTTTGAGCTGTAATCTGCTTCACTCAAGAAGAATTTGGCCTGCACGGAAACCAACAAGATGGATGCGTTTCAGATGGTGTATGAAGGAGATCTGGCCAACCTGAGGCCGCTTGTTCTTTCCATTGACAAAAACAAACTTAACGTGAGACGTGAAGTTTACTTCTCTTTTTAAAGTCTCGTTTTTAATCGCATTCTTTTAAATTCATTATTTATATTGTTTTACGCTGATGATTGGTTTTATTATGACTTTAGACTAATGGTTTTCAGCCCAATGAAATCAGAACTTCGGAATAATTTTCTTTGTGTTTATTATGAGATGATTAACGTTCATCGTCATAACAGTATTCCACTCTTGACATTCTAANAGAGGTCAGCGATACTAAGTGAGGGCATGACAGAAAGGCTTTGAACCTTGTGGTTCATGACAGGAGACCCACTTCACTTATGGATTACATGAACCACTACAGGTGGATCCCACACATCGGTCTCACTGTTATCTGAGGCTAATAAAAGTGCAAATTGAGAAAACGGTGGAATTAGTTTTTTATTGGAATGTATATTCAACCCTGCACCATGAGATTGACCAAAGCTTTTGTTGAAAGAACAACATGGTTTCATTTCCCGTTTTAAAAGTTGATCACACATGTCGTGTGACTCGAGTTCTGTTAACGTGATGTCTGTGACACAGGGTTTTTTTGAAAAAACAAGTTTCATTGAAAAAGTTACTTCTGAAAAGGAACTAAACTACACAACTACTACAAAACAGCATTTCGAGACCTTAATCCACGCATTTGTAACCTCTAGGCTCGATTACTGCAATGCACTTTATTTTGGTCTAAGTCAGTCACTAATCACTCGTCTTCAGCTGGTCCAAAACGCTGCTGCACGTCTTTTAACCAGTACACGCAAACGAGAACACATCACTCCGATTTTATATTCCCTACACTGGCTGCCCGTACGATTCCGGATCCATTTTAAACTTCTGTTACTTGTTTTTAAATGTTTAAATGGTGCTGCTCCTCTGTACCTCTCCGAGCTTCTGCATCCGTATACACCAGCACGGTCACTCTTGAGTGTCGTACCCGTGACCAAGCGGAAGCTCAGAGGGCACAGAGCCTTTGCAGTGGCACCTCTGAAACTATGGAACAAGCTGCCGCTGAACATCAGACTTGCCTCGTCTCGGCCCAATTTTAAATCCCTGCTCAAGACGCACTTGTTCTCAATGGCTTTTAGTACTGTCCTGTTCCGGTGATTTGCTCTTGAAAATCATTTTCTATGCTCTGTATTTGTTTTATCTAGCCTAAATGTGTTCTTATCGTTTAAGACCTTTATCTGTGAAGCACTTTGTTTCAACATGGTTGATTTTAAAGGGCTAAACAAAAAAATAAACTAAACTTTCTTCAGCGTTTGAGCTCTACACTGGTGGAAGTTCTCAGCATTTGTGTTCTTCTCATTGACGAAAGCAGCAGTTTATTTCACATTGCTCAATAAATTCATGCATTTATTCAAATTAATTTAACCCGTTGTTGTTATGGTTGCAAATGACCATTGATTTTGAGTTACCAAATGAACACTTTCTCGTTCAAGCGTTTAACAGTTGAATCCAGTTTACATTTGGAATTTCTCTTGACAAAGTTGCGTTTAACACAGAGCGCTGAAAGAAACTTAACATAGGTGTAATCGTTGGTTAAAAAGAGAGAGGTGAAACTTGTTAGTGCTCTAATCTCTGCAGATTAACCGGGTGAGCTGTGACCTTTTTTTTTTTTTTTAGATCCAACATTGCATTTGTTTACAGTGTAGCAGCAATTTATAGGTTGAAGTATTTAAAAAATATTTTTTTATTAAAACGATTCAACTTTGACGATAGTTTTTCTTATATTGAAACTAAAAATGAAACTATAAGTCGACTCTAGTTAATTGTTTGTAACCACAAACATCACTCATTTTATATTCTGTCCCTTTCTTATCTAGTCAACGGAAAACCGAGAAACCTCTCCGTTCTCATGGCGACGGCAGCCAGCTAGAGACCTGGATTTACAGGAGCGGTCTGGCACGTGGTCCAGCAAGAGCCGGACAGCTGACGGAAGCCGAGCGTGGTCGAACCGTCTCACAGACAACTGACTTCAAGAACAGAGGTGCCTTCACACAAACATCTACAGCACTTAATGCCTTTAGAGTTAGAGAATCATCCATACTTCATCATGAGAGTAATGAGCTTCTGGCTGGATTTAATGATGATGAGTTTCCACTTGACTTCTTTCTTTGTTTTATTACTCCAGTTCTGACATCTCAAGGCATTTCCTGTTCATGAGGAATGAAGCTCATCTGGTGTTTTCCATTCGTGGGAACATCGTCGGACCCTCTTGTGAATCTACAATCTTCTAGCTGTTGATCGCAGAGACGTCAAATCTTCTTACAGCATCGACTCCTCTTCTGCACTTTTAAGTAAAGTTCTCCACCGTGACAAGGAAGAGTTGTAGAAATGAACTGCTGCTGCTTAAGAGGATGTGAATTCTTTGGGACACGTCAACCAGGAACCCAAGCAGGTCTCACTTTATTTTAGATTTACCGTGCGGTGTTCAGTTCAGGAATCCATTGGTTTGTTGCACAAATGATGTCCTTGTCCAGACTTTTAACCAACCCACAGACTACTTGTACTATTGTGTCATCAGCAAGCTCATCTACTGGTTCACCTTGTTTTATTTTTAATTCTCATATTGTGGATCATGAAACAACTATTATCTCCTCCTTTCTAGAAACGTACCTTTGTTTACCCGTGAGTATAAGTAGTCGTCCCCCAAGTCGTCCTCCATTGTTTTTAACAGATGGGAAGTGAATCTGCTTGTAGAACCTTCCCCATCCCCTCCAAAGGAGGTGGAATCCAATTTTAAACCACTGGATTGAAACCTAGCACTCCTCCATCCAATCCTATGGTTTGACCTGAAACGTGTTACCTGGGATTAACCCAAACGCCGGACCTTTAAGGAGAATGTTCATTCGGACTGTCGATACTCTCAAGCTTTGCACAGAAAGACAATTCTTATTTGAGGAATCCCAGTGTCTGGATTTTGTGGTCACAGTGCTCAAAACCTTCAGCACTGGTTGGGTTTTCGACGTCATGAAGGTGGTTAGCATGACCAAGGATTGTTCGGAATGCTTCAGATATCAATGCTCGTGCCAAGATGAAACCCAATGATGCGTTTGGTTCCTTCAGATGCTATGTAGAGCCCTGCTGGTGAATGTCTTGCTTCTTTTTTTTTTTTTTTTTTTTTTTAATTGACCCTTAGGCTTGGAAAATCTGGTCCCCTACCATTCATTTCTTCATAGTCTCCATGCATTATTATTATTTTCCTCCAAGTCTCCAGTGTCATAGGAAGGTGGGGTTTTACTTTTTGGCTTTAATCCAAGCTGTGTGTATGGTTGTGGGTGTGAATGTTGAGGTGGGCGGGATCGAACTTGAGTGAACTGTCTCGTAATTGTTTACAGCTTTAAAAAAATCCATTCCATCTCGCAGCGTGCTCCGTGTCTTCATGTCTGAATTTCTCTGCTTCTGTGTGTGGGATGGGCTGGAGGAATCCAATGTTCTCATTTTTCTGGATGAAAAATGTATTTGTTTGTTCAATGTTTATTTTATTTAAGCTATTTTAACACGTTTGTAATTGCACTTATATCATTAAAACGGTCTTAAAACAAAGAACACGGACTAGATCCTTCCAATGGCCGCACAAAGATGCCACGTGCAACTGGCTTGCGTCAATCCGTAAAAATAAATCAGTATGTTCGCTCCACCGTATGTTTAATATGATAAAGCCGCCCGACACGTGTCTTTATCATCAGCCTTTCCTTCAAATGCGTATTCCAGGCTTCACATATACTTCCTGTTCTCAGTGTTGAGACGTACATGTTGGATCTTGTACCTTTAATGCTCTTGCCTTCTAAGAATACCCCAGTGCTCGCTGCTTCTGTAATCCAAGCTACTGGTCCCCGAAGCCGCTTTATTGGCTGACTAAAGCGGCCTGATATACGGCCCTCAGGTTGGTTGTGGGTCAGGGGTCAGCGATGCATTTGATGGGCTTATAACTACTAAGGGAGGAAGTGGGAGCAGCTGGCAGAGGGTTTCAGAGTCAGGAGACGGAACAGGAGGCCGCGGCATTGGACCGCGCTGTCCACGTGGGGTATCAAGAAAAGCCAAAAGCTCTCTGAAGGTTTTAGCCATTTGGGTATTATCATCCAGAGCCACTGAAAGCTTGCAAACACGGACATGATCCTGAGACGGATCACGGTGATGCGTGCCTTGATGGTCCATTAGATGTTTGCATCACTGGTGCTATTTAGAATGTGGTCTGAGCTGGTCATTACGCAGCTTTTAGAGATCAGCCGTCCTGCTGGTTTTGGGAAATGGGGAGGAACATCAATCGTCAAGGAATTCTTGAGACTGTATCTCACGGAACGTCTCCGGCTTCTTTTCATTCCTACTCTGGGTTTCTGTAGAAGCAATCAGACAGATTCACCGCGGGTCAAAGGTATTTTCAGTGCAGTGGGGACAAAGAGAGATTAAGCACATGATTTGTGCATCATTGTTTTCCTCTTTGTGATGGTAAGAAACCCTCCTACAATCCAGTGAGCTCTGGCTCAGTCGCTGGCAAACGAGAACATTTGGCCAGGAGTCATTTTAGTATCTTCTCTAAGCCTTAAATCTGACACGAGTTCTTTTATAAAAGGCATTCCAAAGCAATAAACCTAAAACTGAATGTACAGAGAAGGAACTGTTGAGGAACATGTTCATGACATCATGAAATGTCAAACCTCCTGATCTGCACTTAACCAGCACTTAGTTAGTTATTTTACCCCTTTTTTGTATCTATGAAGATTTCTTAAATTGAATCTATGCTTTTTTGCCATTGTCCCCTTCCTTTCAAAAGTGTGTAGTTCTGCACAAGTGTTTGGTGCGATGACTCGAGACTGTAATATTTGTATAGACTGTAAAGTGTTTTGTTTGACCAATTAGATTTTGTTGGTTGTTGATTTCAGTAAGGCAGAGTGCTCCGTATGGTTGTTCTTCACCCGAAACATGTGCCAAAACAAACCATTCCAGGCTATTTTACATCATGTACGATGAAACAAACATCTTCCTAAAAAGGGATCAGAGTATTTTAAGGGCGTTTTCCTTGTGGAACATTTTTAAAATGCAATCAGAGTAGGTTTTATTTAAATGTGATGAATTATGTAAAGTGGGCCATTTTTAATGTTTATTTTGTAGATGTACTGGGCTCCTGGAGAGTGATCTTTGAAATATTCCATCAAATCCTTTTTTTGTAATTGATATAAGCGATTAGAACTCGGTGGGAAGTATTATTCTAGCAGCTTTGAGTCGTTTTCTTTGGTGTGCTGAGGACCCGGGGCTCTGGATGGTTCTGTACTGTAAGACTAGTGTCGTACTGGAGCGCTGCCAAAGATGGACATTCAGGCCTTAAGTACAGATCTGAGTGTTAGTCCAACACAGAAATTACGTTTCTTGAAATGAATCTTAATGTCTGGTGAAAAGCACTCCACCTCTAATCCAGGCTTGTATCCACTCATCTGGATGTACAGTGTCCATGAGAGACTTTTCAGATCTAGCTGCTTGTTCCGTTCAGCCGCTCGTCAGCAATAACGCGCTGTACTGTAATATTTCTGCATGTTTCAGCATTGTGCATGGAGCTAGAAATCTTTTGGCTGATCTGCATATGTATCCCAGCTAATATAATAAAAGCAACCTGTTTATAACGGAGTTTATGTTTGTCATTCTAAGTGCTTGGAGAAACACAGAATTACACATTTCATGCTGCTTTGGGTCGGAACAAATCATCCTCTACGGTCGACTCTGGTTCATCAGACCAGGCGCGTATTTGGACCTAATCCTAAAGTTTGGACAAAATTTCCCTAAAATCAGTCATTACTTTAATCATTTAGCAGACGCTTTAATCCAACGCAACATACAGGAAATGATTTGTAAAAAAGAATTATGAAATTATAAGTAATGACATGTAAATCTGATGTAAAGTCACTATGCACGGAACACACACTTTAGTCAGGGACTGTCTATATCAGTGTTCTCTGATTTAAAGTCAACATGATTTAGTATATGGTGCTCGCTACATATTTTTTTGTGATTTTCATACACTGTTACAAGGAAACTGAAGATTACGACTTTGTGATTATTTTTCAACTTGCAGACAAACGCACGGCATCAGTAGATATTACATGTTGATATTCTCTTGTTGATATTACATGACAGTTATCAGTTTGCACATTAATTTAACAAACAACAATTATTCGTTGCACGTGTGTTGGTTGGTCAACTGTAAAGGTTATAATGATGTATTAATGTTACATACAATTCGTAACGTTAACCGCAGTCGACTGTACAGTGGACGTATTTATAAGTTACTTCAGAGACAATTAATGAAAGCATTGTGATAAGAAACACATCACGACTTGGACAATAACTCACTCAACACTGCAAACATGCAGTTGTGAGGAAATGACTAGCTCAGCAGAGTATTTACACTACATTTTACAGACTGAGCAAATATTAACTGTTGATAAGTGAGAAGGTTTAGACAGTGAAGGCAATCTTGCACTTACTTGAGCACTAACCAGGATCATTAACCCACATCCAGTAATAACAGTTGTCATAAAATAGACTGTCTCATTCCTGTATTTACCGTTTGTTTCACGCCAAAACCTAATTTCAGTGGCAGATGTGGTCCAGGAGTTGGGGAAATGGACTTGTGTCCAAGAGGTTGCAGGTTCCCCGACACCACAGCTTCAGACTGCCCACTACTCCAGGTTTGTCACTTCACTGCAGAGCACAATTTTTGATATTGCTCCTAGTGGCCACAGCCAAGAGAACATTATTATTTACCACTAAACAAGGGAATCTCAAATGAAGCTTTTTCCACAAGAAAGAAACTTGCACAATTTGATCTGCACCAAAGTTTAACGCAAACTCGGTTGCACAAAAAGCTGGGATGGGCTCGCGGCACCAGGTGGGTCAGATCAGAACACCATCCTGAAGACAGGAAAAACAATAAATCTAGATGAACTTGCGTGGCCGGCCTTGACTACGCCTGTAGTTAACAGCTGAAGATAAAAACATCAGCAGAAAAACCTAAATACACAATTTAAGACGGTTCTCCTCTGCGGTGGACGAACTAAATGTACTCGCATTATCAAAACCACCGGACGACTGCAGCAGCAGGAACTAGAATATGGTTATGGAATTGTGGTGAACGCTGCAAAAAGCCTCTAATCACAAACCAGCCTGCTGGGGTTCGGTTCCGTCAGATTCCCACAATGCCGTGCAGCTGCCAGCGGCCGCAGCACAATCTGGGGCCGGAGCCAGGGGCCTAAAGAGGTTATAACAGACAAGGCCAAGAAACTGTACAAAGCACCACATGAAGTATGGCTTGATAAAAACGAACTGACGGATCACATGAAAAGAAAATAAAGATAAGAGCAAGAGATAAAAGAGCAGAAACCAAACATGGATCACATTCGTCTAAAAAATGAAGCGCGATGTAAGAACCAGATGACGAGAGGATTTATGAAGCAGGATCATATTAAATTTAATAAACAAAAAATACAATCTATAAAAAAAGGGACAACAATCATATAACAACTTATAATAGTTAGGAAAAGCAGAAGAACAAACTAGAACTCTATTTTAACAGAAGTCAAAGAAATTGTGCATTTCGACTAAAATGTACCCACATCTTTTTTAAAATTAAAAGAAAAAAAAAAAAAGTAAAGGCAATCATCAATTTCTGATCACATTTTCTTTTTTTGTCCAGTCTGTATTCTGAAAAAACACGAGGCAGCACGTGCGACTCATCCGACGCACATCTCCAGCTTCGCTCCAATAGCTGCCGTTTGGAATCCAGCGCTGTACCTTAGTGCGGGACAAGCCAGAACATTCCAGAAGCGCCCACCTGCCCCGCTACACTTCACATGACCCAGGCTCCATTAAATCCCGACTCCCGGCTACAGATTAGAGAATGATTTCCTCCAAGGCGTGTTCTCGCTCATAAACACGCACAACATTCCCAGTCTAGGGAGTCACTCGGAGTCCTTACCTGACCCTCCTCCTCCTCCTCCTCTTCTTCATCTACCTAGACATTCTTTCCCTGACTGATTGCGGGTCAGATGCTCGGGGAGGGCTGCGGGTTGGGGTTGGCGGTGGCTTGGCGTGGCATGGTGTACAGTGCCCCCAGGAACTGATCCGCAATCCTTCCGGCTTCCCGCAGGCCGCTGAGCAAAGCTCCGTGCACCGTGGCGGGGTAATTTCGGATGGTGTGTTCTCCGGCGAAGAACAGCCGCGGAACAGGCTGGAAAACACAAGCGATGTAATGGCGTTGAGAATAGCGAAACATCTGTTTCTAGCAAAGGCAGCCTAACCAGCTATAAAAGTCACCTGTGATGCTCCAGGTATCGCCGGACCAGGTGTGATGGGTTGGGCCATGAGGTCATAGTCGTTGCCAGACGAACCAGCAGCGACATATGAGTAAGACCCCCGCGCCCAGGGGTCGGCACGCCAGCGACTCACCACCGTCTCCTTCGGCTGTCGGGATGAAACACGAGTCACACCAGTCGCTTTACAGCTCAGCACACAACACCAGCGGCTCACCTGAGGAACAGCGCTGCTTCCAAAGATTCCCTTGAGAATGGCTAGACAGCGGCCCACGATGACATCATCGCTGATGTTCTCCATGATTCCCGCGGCCTCGCCGGCCATCAGAGCCAGCAGGATGGGAGCTGAAAGGAGGCAAACACACGCTGCGTTGCTGGACCACATCAGTGCATGATGTATTTCCTGTTTAATGACTGGTATTAGCGCAAGTACATTTATAGAACAGAGCGGGGCAATTACGGGAGATTTGAGGCATCCAGGATAATAAAACGAGGATTATCAGTGAGCATCATGTAAAACTAAACAACTACCTTTGTAAAGGTTCCAGAACAAGAAGAGTTCCCCTCGGCTGGCTGTGGTGCTGCCCACGTGACCAAACAGATTAACACTGGGGTCCCAGAAAACGCGGTCGAAACACAGAACCACCTACAGGAGTGAAAACAGATGAGAAGCTCAGAATGGTCAAAGACACCGATATTGTCACTAATTTACAGTTTGTAATATTTTTTTTAAACCTGTTTCACTCACACAAGCCTATGTATTACTAACAGAAAAAAATGCTGTTTACTTCTGCAAATATAAAATACAAAATAATTGTAGTTAAAATGTACACTAAAATTTGTATATTTTTTATAGTCATATGAATAAAATATA
>SOMO01000010.1:620278-630495 GCA_028128575.1 Paedocypris carbunculus | reverse complement strand
TTCATTTACATTATATCTAATCCTATGACTTTTTTCTTTAATTAAGAAATAAATATAGCTTTGTACTATTTTGTCCAAAAGCTGCTTTTGCAACTATCAAATAAAACCCAGCTTTATGGTCGGGAAACCATGCATTATTTTCATAGATTTCCTGGTAAGATATTCTTATTCCTGGTAATGTCTGCATAAAAACCAAAAGGCTGCAGGTGTCAATCCTGCATGGCAAATTCCGTTCTTGAGCAAGTCACTGAGCCTCATCTGCTCGTTCTGTAAGTCACTATCGATAAAAGTGTCTGTTAAATAAATTAAAGGCTGTGTGTTTCAGACCCTGATTGATGTATCTCTAGGGTAAAGTGTCCTTTCATCGAAGAGCTTCCGGTGTCCCTGCGTGTGACTAACACCTCTCTCAGTCCTGCTGAGTCCGGCCTGATGGGAAAAAGCCTCCGAACCACATCGCTCACACATGTGCCATCAAGCACCACATCAGTAACCTGTCAGCATCCTTACTAGACCTTCACACCATACTTGCTTTTTATCTGCCTCTGAATCATTACATAAAACGGCAAACGTGTGCTTGAGGACGGACGAATGGATGGATGGATGGCACAATCAATTGCACTATATAATCACCTTATCAACTTATAGCTGCACCTTTTTAGCCATGTATTGATGATAAATCAAATACAACCAATATCAAATCCAATAAATGGTCAATAGTTAACCAAAAAGTTAAGGCAAAACTCTGCATTGCTGCAGGCAGCTCTATGTATAAATGAAAGCCTAGAGGTTGATGCTACACAACATACTGATATTCGTTGTATGGCTGATTGAGATTGGGTCCGTCTGGTCAGCTGGACAGCGAGAAAGACGCCCCGAGGCTGTTTGACCGCCTTCTGTCCCGCATCCTCACCACTCGTGCTAGTCACCACACAATGTGCTAACTTGACTAAGTCATTCCTATTCGTAGGGAGCCAGCGGCGATCTCCACCGAGCAGCATTGCGCCACATCTTGAACGGTGAGCAGAGCTGGATTCAGTTCAACTTTGTGACTGTTGTCGGCATACATGCCAGAGCAGGTTTGAAGTGTCGCTGTGACACCTCCTTCCTCTTGATAGCGCACAAAAAAGCATACTTTTTTTGCAGATAAGTACTGCTTTTTATAAAAAACTAAAAGGCATATTTTGAAAGACTTTTTTTTGACAATTTTTGACTTTGACAATATTTTTTTAGTAATGCGACTCCCAGAAATAAAAACCCTCCCTTGTTCCTATAATCACAGTCTTAATGTTAAAGTAAGAAATTTAAACAATAAACTGATAAAAGATGCCTTTACGGTTATTACACCATCCTTATACTACATACTCAAATGATGCATTTTGTTAAGCATTTATTTACTTGGAAATAGATACTCCCAACAAAGATGATTATTAATTCATTAATGTTTTCATTGGCAAGTGTGAAATGTTGTGATCTGAAAAACTAACATGTCAATCAAAGCATCTCTGGGCCTGAATGCAGAACACACCCAGGATTAAGAGCTGAACAATCACAGAGCAGGACACACACACACACATTTCACACTTTGTCTCACAGCTATGAACAATTTATCCGACTCCAATTCTCCTGCATGTTTCTGGACTGTGATACCCAGAGAAAACAGGAGACCTTGAGGAAACCCACGCAAGCAATCTATAAAAAGTCTACAGAGCAGTATGCAGGGCTTTTGTTTCCGCTAGGACGTCTGTAAAACAGTGTCATCATTAGCATATACTTTATGTGAGGCAGCAAGAAACAACAGCGGATTATCTACACACCAGCAGATTCAACGGGCCGTGTGTTAATGAAGACGGCCCAGGGGTATCACCCCGCTGCACATGCTCGCTCGGCGCTCGCCTCTTCCCCCTTTCAAGTGTAATTGGTAAAAGTCAGAATAACAAAATAAAAAAGGTCAATACATCAGGGTGGAAGGACACTTTACATCAAATGCTCAAACAGCACAAACGATGTTGCAAGCATCACATTCACAAACCACATCAAACAGTCTTGTTTTATTGTGAGTGGAACTGACATGGTCAAATCCCGACTGTATTTGTACGATTAACATACTAGTCCGGTGGTATTGTTTATTGGCAAAACAAAAAAAGTGTTTCCCGCTGTGACTCTTAAACTGAGTTTTACAGGCGTGTTCTTCATATCACTGGATTCCGGGTCTGAAGACGAACAAAACGCATATTTCAGTCTCCGTGTTCTTGTATTAACTCATGATTGTTTCACACTAATTTCTGTGAATCGACTCAAAATCAAACTAGTCCGTGTTTATTCGTCCTTTCAAAACTATTCCAGTTTCAGATGAAACTCTGGAGTCTGATTCTGTTAAAACTGTGGAAAAATGATTGATTTTAATTGCTAATGATCAACTACATGGGACTGGAAATCATGTTGTTTATGATCACCTGCTTTTACATTTTGGCTCATATGTTCAGGAATGAAGCACATTTCACAGCTGTTCAATACTCTCGTCACATCTCATCAGCTGGTCACATACCTGACCACCAGAACTAAACATTTCCAAAATAATAGTCCACAAATAATTCACTTATTCATCAACCAATCTGATTATCATAAGGCTGGTCCCATTATTCATCAACCAATCTGATTATCATAAGGCTGGTCCCATTATTCATCAACCAATCTGATTATCATAAGGTGGGTCCTGCATGTGAAAACGTGTTAAAACTGCATGTGAATCCTATTGCGCTAATTAGCCTAGCAGAAATAGTTCATTACAATAAAGACTTTCAACCTTTAGACGTAAATTTCTAAAAATGTTCTTAATTTTGTTTTAGATCAGCCGACATTCTCAAAAAAGCAAAAAAAAAAAAAATAAATAAAATACATACACACTCAAGAAACTTTGTGACATTTTTTGGAAAACGTAAAACGTTAATAACATGACACGCTAATATATTACTTTCAACATTGCCTTTTGTCTCTTTCCCTTTTTTTTAGGGGCAGAGAAGTAAAGTTTTCTGGCCCTAAATAATCAAATAAAGGACCTTATCACACACTCACACACATTTTTTTTTTTTTCATTTTAAGATGGCCATTTATACTTAAAGCGATTGCTATGAGCATTTTTTTACACATAAAAGGCACGACACGCATGTGCTCTGCATCTACATTGCTGCTTTAAAGGGTTTTCTCTCCAAACTTGATTAAAAATGGCTCCTGGTTATGGATACAAATCAAAAACTTAAAATGTCAATATTGTTGTTGAGCTGCGGGCGAAAAGAATTCAATTTTATGATGTAACTATATTGCTAATGAAAACATTCAAAAGAAATACGGTGGAACACTAAATGAAGGAAGAGCACGGTCTTTATGATGGAGTTTATTTTTTTTTTGTTGCATTGCATCTTATATCAGAAATACACTGCTGCCATGGAAACGGAGCAGATTTTGGTATTTTTGAAAGATTTCAGCTTTTTTAAGTCTGGAGTGCATCACTGGAGGATGAAGTGGCATTATCCGTTCAATAATGTATTATAATTCCTGAAACAAACAATCTAACAGCTAAACATGCAGCCATACAATATTTCACTCCACGAAGTTTGCATTCAGGCTCGGTACAATATACTGCTTTTTGCAACAGCTCCTGTGACATACAGAACTTGCCATAACTTAGTTTGGAAAAAATGATGGAGCATTTGGTCAGTGTGAAATATGTCCTCTAACATGTTTTGTTTTGAAGTGCAAAAGCCTTTTTGAAGCTTTTTAAATTACAGCAACAGTAACCCAAGGGATGCTCTCTGTCTCCCTCACACACACACACACACACATATACGCACGCATGCACACACTCTAACTTACACTCTCTTTGCTTCTCTTTCGTTTACACTCTCTCTCTTTTCACTCTGTCACTCGGTTTCTCTCTCTGTTTCTATTGCACACTTTTCTCTCTCTCTCTCTCTTTTCGGCTATTCATTCTCAACTTGATAATGACTTTTGAAACAAATTGGCAAGAACTACTTCCTTGGAAAGAACTGGAGACTGAATGCAAACTGTATTAAAAATCTCTCTCTCTTTCTCTCTCTCTGTTACTCTTTCCCTCTCTCTTTCTCACATTTTTTAAGAGAATTGGCCAAATGAAGTCCCAACGCATCATTTATTACAAATCTGAACCTGATGGTGAAACTGATGAGATGTTCAGCAGAGCTGCAAAGGGTCTCTGCTGTGTTGAGTAGGAGGAACAGTGGTCTTAACACAGACCCTCATACCACCTTTACCTCTGCGAATGAATCATCCAGCACTACGACTCCATGCTTTCCATTATAAAACACCTTTTGTTATTATGTAAGAGCCCAACTGCTTTTCCGAGGCTTTGATGATAAACATAAAGCTGCGGAAGTTTAATTTGAGGTCTTTTGTGTGTCTGCTGATGGGATTTGGGATGAACTTGTGATTTAAACCTGTCTGGTGGTTTTGAAACTTCAAAAGCTCTCTGCTCTGTTTGAAGATGAAGCTGTTGTGGGCTCGGCTCCGGCCTGATGGATGAAGGTGCCGTCTTCATCAGTTTAATGAGATGTGAAGAAGCTGGGACAGTACCGAGGCATTAATTGTGACATTAGTTTGCCTCACAAAAGTCTGTTTGACTAGAGGAACTGTACCACTTAAAGATTAATATTCACACCAGATTGAGACTTTATAGAATGACAGAAATAGCCTGCAACTGTAACATGATAATAATAGCAGAATTATGATTTTAGGATAATTAACAGCATAATCAAACAGAAAAACAAGGATTAATACATATGAAATTGTCAATCCAAAACAAATAATGACCGAAGTATATGTCGGTCTCGTTATGGAGTTGGTTGGCTAGTCAACTAGTACTTTGGCATGTGGTCAATGCCCAGGGTTCATTTGTGGATCCCTGGGAGCTGGAGGTCAATCCTAGCAACTCTGTGGCTGAAGGCAGGACACACCCCCTAAATTAGTGGCCGACCAATCACAGAGCTGAACACAGACACACATTCACACTCATGTATTTGGGCAATTTTCAGGCTGCAAATGATTTCGGGCTGCTCCTGATAACATTTTTTAGATGAAACTGGAAACTCGGACCCCCGGACCGAATATGCAAGCGAAGAAAGTCCCAGACAGTGCTTTGAACATGAATCTAGGGTCTTCTCAGCGCTACGCTTTGAAAATCCCAAAATATTTAGTGGTAGCAATCATTTGCCACTTTGGCTGGCCACTTCACAAAACGGCCAACCTCAATAGAGACATCACATGCATTTAAGGAGAATAATCTGATGGAATGCATATTTAATGAAACGTGTTGTTGCTGGACACGGCTTTATAGCGGTGTTTGTCTCGATCTGGCGCCATGATGAATGTGTCCCGGAGGCGACTGTGAAGGTGACTGCGTGTCCTAGACTCCTCAGAAGGTATTTCTGTGCTTTCTCAGAAAAAGTTCTAATCAGGCCACATCCTCACACTTCTGCAAGGACACGTGTCGCTTTAACTTTTGATTTCTTTTTTGAGGTTCAAGTCGAGTAGGAGCGTCTCTGCTCAGGAGATAATTGCAAATTTGAAATGTAAATGTCTGATGGAAAGTAGGTCAAAAATTCCGAGACAAATCGACACAACTCTGTCCAGCGGAGATTTTTGACCTGTCTCTGCTTCTGTTGCCGATAAAGTTACTTTTCATTTGAAAAAGAAAAATGTTTTTTAAAAAGGTTTGTTGATGGTGAATTGAAAACACACTGAAAAAAAACTTTCACTGGATTTTCAGCAGATTTCTTTCTCATGGTTCTTTTACTTTAGTAGTATTTGGTGACATCTTGACTTATATAAAACATGAATGACAATATATGAGAATTTTATGTTGCCAGAGATTTGACAAAATCGTTAATATTAAAATTTTCTATATAGAGAGAACATTCTTCATAAACTTGCCAACGTTTTGTTATTGTAACAAAATAGTTTTGTTAGTGTGTGTGTGCGTGTGGTCACTGTGATTGGTCGGCCACCAGGGGGTGTGTTCTGCCTTCAGGCCCAGATTTTCTGTGATAGGCTCCAACTCCCCATGATCCAGAGAGGGAAAAGGGGTTTAGAATTATTTGTAATTGAAAACATTTTTGTAAAAAAATGGTAAAGTGAATTTACTAAATGTTTTTATTTTTCATGCAATGGCAATACATTCAATATATTCTTTATAATATATTTTAATAATAAATAAATAAAACATTTCCATAGTAACATTTTCAAGCGACCATGTGAAGCGTACAACCAAACGAAGAACTTCAAGACTTTTTCGGTTCGTCAATATAGAGAAACGTAAAAGAAAACTGAACATGGCAATCACCTTAAGTCTGGCTTTGATAGACATGCACCGGGTGTGTTGCATCTAACTGTCCAGCGCGTAACTGCGTTTGTGTTTGGTGCAAGTTAAATTGATTTTTCAGTTCCAGTTGTCTCCTCTGAAGGACGTCAATTTCAGAGAGCAAAAAGCTTCAAGGGGGAGTTCAATATCAGTTCTCCGGCGACAACTTTAATTTGCAGGGTGCAATGAATTCAGATCGAGTTTACAAAAATAACTCATCTTTTATTGCAGTTTATCAAAATATGATCTCATATTCTTTAAGCTTATTATAAAAGATCACAATGTGCAAATAAATCCACTGTCCTTTTTCTGAGCTACTTCGTTGATTTTTGAGGATGGAGTCAATACAAGCATCTCTGAGCTAAAGACAGGAACACACCATCGAAACACACACACACACACACACACACACACACACACCCCTGGGCAATTTAGCGCCTGCAGTTTGCTTTAATGCATTTTCTTGTACTGTGGGAGGAAACCGAAGCACCTGGAGGAGCAACTCTTCTGCAATTGAAAAAACAGAATGATTTGTATGGCCACAGTGACTTGGGAGATAAGTGAACCTCAAGTTGAAATCTGTTTGTCCTTCAACAGCCATTAAAACCAGCAAAGCTGTCTGGAAGAAAAGATAGACACTAGACGACTAGATGAAGGTTCTGTAAGCTTTGTCATGTTTGACTAAAAATAAAAGGCACTGCTGTTGGGTGCTTTATCGATAAATGTCTGACCTTTGACCCTGTTTGCACAGGCTTCAGGAGACCAACTGTCTAAGAAAGCCGTGCAGGACGGTGAAGTGGAGGTGTTGTTGTTAGGCCGGGGTGGCTGTTTGCTTTCCAGAATTAAATATTGAAGATCAGTTGGGGTTTGAAACCTCGGCTTCAAGCGGCACCAACTCAAGACAACGTGCACTGCATTTAAATTGTGGTTCAAGAGGCGGTGTGATCATCAGTCAAATATCAGCAGAGTGACACCCTGAGATCCGGGGATATAAAGATACGTACACGATTACACGTACACTGTTATATATACGTATATATGATGTCAGAAAACTGTAGCTTAATTTAGTCTGCTTTACAACTCAATTGAGTGGTTGGGGCAAAATAAATATATAAATATATCAAAAAGAAGAGCAAATTGGTTCTACAAGAAAAATTCTCGTCTTCTGTGTTTAAAAATGAAGTCTGAATTCTGTCAGAATATTACTGTGATAAAGAAGCTTTCTCTAAAAATTCAAATAAAGTGTCAGACACAATGCCAGTATATATATATTCCTGGCTTTGATCTGCTCAATGGGGAAAAGTCAGATTCACCTCCAAAGGTGGAATTCTTCTCGTCTTATCTCATAGTCGGTTTAAACTGCTTTTCTATAATTCCAATTGGATAAATATAAGAAAAATACAATTGACATCACAAAGATTTACTTTTCATTTTGTCCATGTTTTTCAGCATACCATAATGTAATAAAGCTAAAGCAACTCGACTGTGAGTATCTCCTGATCCTGAATGTTCATGTGATTTTCATCTTCTACATTCTTAACCCTCGTGTAATTGTGTAAAGCTCTAAGTAAATTACATCGCAGACCTCTGAATTCTGTGCTAACCAGTTAACACTCCAGAAAAAGCTCTCGTGGATAATCCATCATTTCAATCATGAGTTGAGCTGTTTCAGGCGAACTCAGGGCTGAAGATCTGCTGCCATTTCTGCCATAATGGTTTTTAATCTTAAGTTTTAACCCTAAAAAGCCAGAGAAGCTTAACAAATTGCCACAAAGTAAAAATGATATTATAAAAATGTAATGTCTCCCAAGTTGCTTTTCCATTTCAGGGTCACGAGGTGTGGAACACACTCTGGATTGGTGGCCAACCAATCAATCACAGAGTACGACACACATAAATGTTCACACTCTCACTCACACTAAAATAATTTTTCCCTTTTTCTATGCAGCATGGATCTGAACTTTGAGACCATTCAAGATGATGAAAAGCATGTTCTTCACAGAGACACACCACTAAATGTGTGTTTAAAATGATGTGCTCCTCCATCACATCAGGGTAAAACCCGGAGGCTGGTGGAACTTGGGAAGAAATTTTCAATGAATGTTTAATGGTTTGGCATAGCAGAGTTCAGTCAACAGCGCTGAGAGCTCAGCTGTCCCTCTGACATGAACTTGCTGAATCAGAAATTGAGATTATCTGTCTGTCTCTCCGCCACCGTCCCTCCATTTCTCTGCCACCAGCAGCAGCTGGACCAGGCCTTGAATTTAAATTCATCGCAGGGTCAAGAACATGTTTCAGCAATGACCAGTTGAGATACAACATGGAGGGATTTATAACACACTTCTTTCCATCAGTGATGAAAATCGCCCAGCTCACTGACTTCAACAAGAGTCTCTTCTAACCATTATGCTTTGTATGCAGAATAGCCTATGGTTCTCTGCACTGTTTTTTCCTTCATTCATTTGATTTATGAACCACTTTTCCTTTTCTGGGTCACAAGAAGCTGGAACCAATCATAGCAACTCGTAGACACAACCCCTGGATTGCTTGTCAACCAATCACAGAGTGTGACACACACACTCTCACCTATGTAAAATTTTCCAATATCATTTCAGCTGAATGCAGGTTTTGAACTGTGGGAGGAAACCTATAACGTAATCGTAACCCACACAAGCACGATAAGAACATGCAATCTCCACGCTGAAAGACCCTGACAGGGGCTCGAACTTGAACTTGAATTTTCTTTACTGTGAAGCAACATGCTACTCACACCTACAACACTATGATATATTCAAGAAGAATAAAACATTTTTACAGTGTTCACAAGCCTTTTTTTCCACAGACTCTTTGTAAGTTGGTGGTACATTTATATGGTAATATTTGACCCAAAGACAACTAATTTATAAAATAATTAAGAAACTAATCTTCCTCACTAAATCATGTCGACTGAGTAATTCTAAAGGCGTCATGAATTTATGGATTATAAACCTGCAGCATTGAACTGGCATCTCTGTAAATATTACATAATAATGCATGAGGCGGTAGGGAAAGCCATTGTAAATGAGAAAAAGAAATAGAAGGAACTGATTACATCCAGTAATCTCAATATTTTAGTTATGTGTCCTCCATATCCACAAATATACAAATATTTAAAGATGTCAGAAAGGAATGCAAACAATAAATACCAAGTAAATGAAAGCAATGCCCTAACATAAATAAACACATTGAAATGCTTTCATGAGAAATCCCAGATTAAGATGATCTAATGCAGATTCATTTTATTTGGTGTACTGTGTGTATTTACAGGTCCAGAAAAAACAAAACCGTGATCTGAAAGATCTGAAAAATGCTATTGACATGGCTGGACCAAATCAAAGCAGCTCAAAGAATATACAGATTTACAGGAAATTAGACCCAATTTCGTGTTCACACACTCATTCATGACCCGTATTTTTACATATTTTACAAGATTCTGTGCATGAGATGAGTACAATGACACACTTTTCAGTTATTCTGCAGCTTTATCAGCAGCTTGATTCATTGTTCTTATTTTTTTCGTGGGAGATGCATGTTTAACAGTTTAACTTTGAGCCTTAAATTCTAGTCTAGATAAGAGAGTGAAAGGAGAGCACCTACTCTACAAGTCAGACAAAAACACTACGTTTCTGTAAAGCTATGGCTAAAATTAAATTAAAAAAGAATGCAACGTAATAAAAAATAACTCATTATTTTTTGTCAACACTTGACCGCCGAATAACTTTCCATTGACATCACACTTTCACAAATTACAATTCCACCGCTGGAATGTACCAAACTGTTTCAAGTTTTT
>SOMO01000010.1:605303-615988 GCA_028128575.1 Paedocypris carbunculus | reverse complement strand
ATATACGTATATAAGTAATTATAAATTATAATATAATAAGTTATAATAAGTTTATAAAAACAAGTATTATAATATAAGTAAATTATGAGACTGTGGAACCAGATTCTACAATTTCAAAATGTTTATTAAAGTAACGGGCAATATTTTACGCTAATGTTAGGACGGAGACATGTTTATACACAGTTCGCTCGGCTAATAGAATCAATCCCCAGTCTCTGTGAGAAGCGCTGTGTGTTCTGAACAGTATGTCGCTGAAGAGCACAAGAAGAGATTAAAGAGCCACTTGCTGATTTTTTTTCTCTGGATTTGAAGATTAGCGGTTTACAGTAAATGCTGTCAGAAACAATCCAAAACCCTCACACGCCGCTTAAAGTTCTTTAAACAATCTTTACGAAGGAAAGGAATAATATCTTTTCACATCTGAAGGCTCAGAATTTAAGGTCTTCTTTGTTCAGCTCTGCTTCCCTTGGCTTGCTTATAACAAATGAATCTAAACTTGTTCTACTACACACTTGTTCTGGGTTTCATACTTAAGAATATCCCAGTCACAAATTTTCGGCTGCCGATTCAATTCGAGTGATTTAATATTTAGTTCAGTTTAAAATAGATTCTAAATCTGATTAAATGTGACACACACACGCACACACACACACACACACACTTCAAACACACACACGTTCACACACTGACACAAATACACAAAAACACAGAGGCCGTGGTGGTGCGTGGTGACGTCGTGTTTTTACTGTAGCATCTGATTTTATTGAATCTTTGGACACACACATTGTTTCACACTGCAGACATTTTAAATGCAAAAAGACACAGAGCACAAACAAATAAACCGTCTTGCTAAATTGTAAATGATATCAGCTTCTGACAGATATACTAGAATGGATTATATCAATGGCAATTAAATTCATTCATTCATCTTCTGTCCTTTACAGGGTTGCGGGGAACTGGCGCCTTTCTTAGAGTATTGGTGTCTTGCTGTGAGGCGGCTACCCACTGTGCCCCCCCTCAACGGTGATTGTAATACTGAAAATCGTATAGGTACATCTCTACAACCATACGGTACATTAATACCAAGAGTAAAAACTTTTTTTGATAACGTAAATGCTGATTTCTTGCCATTGAACTCGCATGTTCAGTGATTCAGTGACTCGCAAAGACAAGTGACTCGCAAAGACAATGATTTTCAGTATATGGACACAAAAATGTTACAGTTACTACAAAAAAAATTATCTTATTTATATTTACAAAGCAATTGGGAAAACATTTCACTGCCTTTGATGCGGTGTGTGACGTGTGTGAGCGACAAACATAATTGGAATTTTGAACTGCAACAGAAAATTGGCCAAATAGAACACAACAACATTGAGCACTGAGGACATCCTTCTGTTTGAAGGCTTCAATCAAGCGTCTGGTCAGTCTTTCTGTTCGGATTGTGTGGCGATCCTGAAGGACACTCATCTCTCTATGGAGTCTTTAGGCAGATTCAAGCTGTCACCTCAGCAAATCACACTAGACTGGATCCTTACGAGCAGGAGAAGAAACTCAGCCCGTCAAAAATCCCGATGACACGCAGACACGCACCACAAAATCCCTCAACACACACAGACGGATGCCTACCGATAACAAAGCGCCGCTCGGAGTCTACAAGGAATCCACTTGCATCTGTGCATCAGCATGTGTGAAAATTGTCAATTCCAACCACTTTGTGCTTCCTAATGTAGAGCTAATTCTGTCAGAAGGGGCTTTTTAAGGTGAAGCACTCAAATTACAGAGCTGAATGAAATGGAAATGATGGTGAGGATGTGAAAGCTCCCAGGGCAACGTTTATGATGGATACAGCACCCATGACAGAAACGGCTGGAGATGGAGCTCGGAGTTCTGGAGAATACTAATGACCAGGGCCCACGGCGGCAGAAGAACTCACACTCACTGGGAATTAAAAGAGAGTGAAGATGTTTGTTAGGTGTGGTGCGGATATTACACATGCTCCATTTATTTGACTTAAGCGAGAGCAATTAACCAGATTGATGCACAGACAGACATGGAGGTAAGTGACCTGCAAGCAAGATCATATGAAGAGTTTAGTACAAAAAAGTCAATCAGTGAAATTCATCCAAACTCTCCAAGGTGATGGAAACCTAGAATAAAGATTGAGAAGATCTTGGTGAGGTCTCACTCATTGTCTGATGCATCTGAGAAGATTAGAAATCGAGACTGATGCTATTCAGGTTTCATTAACTGGGTTCTGCCTCACATGGGTCTTGCTCTTCTGTACGTTTGCTCTGATGAACCAGAGATGATTTAAAATTAATTACCACCTATGAGAAAGAAATTTAATCTAAACGACTCCCTTATAATCACATCAAGTCACTAAAGAATGTATTTTCAGACTCTTCAGATTCCATTTGTTCTCATTAACTTGGAATTGTTCTTCTTGGTTTGTCTCCAGGCGTTTAACTGAAAAAGCCAGTTGGCCCAGAAATGTTTTTGGTACGTTGGTTTAGGATTCTACATTCAGCATTTTACTAACACTGCCTTTAGAAAAGAAAATGTAATACAAGTACATCACAGAGAATTTGATAAATTAATTTCATAAGATTTAATTCATAATGGATTTGCAAACAAAACCTAAATAAATAAATAAAAATATTGTTTTAGTTTGTGTGCAACCAGCAAGAATTGAATCCCACTTGACTTGATGCAAAAGGCAAATTTTATCAAGTAAAAAAAAAAAAAAAAAAATGAAGTATAAAAGAAATATAAAGGTTAATGAAGTGTTAAATAGGAAAACAGGTGTTTGTTTGTCACGATCCCTCGGCACAGCTCCCTCTGGTGGCTGAGCCTGGAACCTAGGGAGGACGACTCTGCACTGGCAGCTCATCAGTCTCAGCGACACCTGCAATCACTTATCCTTGTGCTTAAAAGGAGATCTCTGGGACTCATGAGCTGGTCAAACTCGTTATTAGACTGAGTGTATCAGTTAGTGTGCGGAGTTCCCACACTCCGGTTCTGTAACTTCATTCTTCAGTTTGGACATTAAAACCTTAGTTGATGAACTCTGCCGCCTTCAGTTTGTCCAGTTCGTAACAATGTTAGTCATAAAGATCCTTCAGTGGCTTTAATAGTTTATTATTGTAAAATGTACAAAAATAAGCGAATCAAAATTAACGTATATTAAATTATTGCATAAGCAATAGCATGAATAATGTCAAAATCACATACACAAATGTAAATTTAACTCAATTATAATACTATTAAATACAAAAAATATATGACAGAATATGACAGATAACCTTTGATACTTCCGACACCATTGACCTGGACATTGACATTTGACCTGAATTTGTGTTGCATGATTTTGCAATGAGTGAAATCCACAAATGATGTAATTACAGACAGTGAATATTTTTTGAATCTGAATGACTGAAACAAACTAACACAGCGTTTTAAAATGTTGATCCATTCTCCATCCCGGGACATTCTGACCCCTCGATTATTAAACCTCCTTGTTGGTTTGACCCTTGGTGAACGGACAGCTTCCCTTTCTCCTGACTTCCTGGTGTGAGAGGAGGACATGATGAACGCATTCTACAGGCGCAGTGAGGCAGAATTAGGTGTGTTAGCACCTCAGGAACACCCGCCGCACAAAGAGACTCGACGAGTTTCAACACTGATGTTTGATCGCAGCGCCGGTGAAGGGATTAATGAGGTTTGATCTCAAACTCCATGCATCGTTCAGCTGCGTGCGTGTGTGTGCGCGTGCGTTCTCTTACATAAGTGTGTGACACACAATTATTTAATCCTCTTCAGAATCAAGAATCTGCCCTGGAGAGGTTTTCCTTCCACCTGTCTGATAACATTCATCCAAAGCGTTCACTCATTAATTCATATTTCTCCTTTTTTCTCCTTTTCTTTTCTCTTTCTCTTTTCTAATTTCTACAAGGCAATGCAGCAGATGCAGTACATTCTGGGATCTGTCATATATACAGTATTCTTAACCAAAAATAACAGTTTCATAATAATGGGTCTCGCTGGCGGGTTTAACTGTACTGCAGGCCTTGAGTTTGACACATATGCTATACTGTACATTCATATACTTCAGTATTCTATTGCACTTTACTGTCAATGTGCAAGGCACGTGTACAAAGCCAATGAATTCATGAAGTTAGCATCTATACTGTGCAAGTACATCAGTGGTCTTTTTTGTCTGACGTCTGCATAAAACCCTTTTGCAGACACTTTTATTTAATTATATGTTTTTTTATAATCGAACAAGGATTTTTGGAATGTAATGATTTTTTATAGAAATCAAAGCCAATGAGTTTTTGTTTCGAACCTCTAGCTCTAAGCTACATAAATTTAAATGAATGTACTGTGTTGTACAGTGAAAACTACCGCAATGCAACAGAATGCACAGTAGTGCTAACATGCAAACACACACTCACACACACGCATGCTCCACGATTTACAATTATTGATGAACACATAATCAGTAATTACTGGACTGAAATCAGCAGGTCAATTAGAATGCGACCGCAGCCAAGGCACCTTCCAGTAATTAATGTCGCATGCAGAATCCTGAAGGTCCATGGTTAGAGAGCAGCTTACCCATATGACATGATATTGATTTGCATATTTGAACAATCCATTATGATTATGTATTATTCATAAGACAAAACGTGAAATGCATCTGGAACACAGTCGGCTGCGTCTGATGTTCTTCTGCGGCTAATGCTCTTGCTGTGATTTTGTAGCTATGATGCAAGATAAGCTGTAGCTAAGAAAAAAAGTTCATGTAAAATAAAAAATAAAAAAACATTTAATCACTGTATTTTTCGAACTTCAAGGCACTCACCATTAATAACTGTCTATTTTATAATCTTTTGTCACGCTTTTTTTTCCTGGATTATAAAGCACAGTCAATTTTAACATTTTTGTTTTTATTTTAGAAGCACCTTATAGTCCAAGAATACGACATTGCTGTGACTTAGTTTGCCTTGACTTTTCCCTCGGATGACTTCAATGTTTTCGCTGCAGTTCTGAAAGCACAGAATCATAAAGACACGTTGGCTCAGCTGTGGCTTTGATGCCTCCACGCTCTTCAACTCTTCCGTTCTTCCACCCTGGAACACACCTGTTCATTAGACATGCTCCACAAGCTCGGCAAACAAAATCATTTTAGCACAAGAAATATGTTCTGTGAAGACTCATCACAGTTCCTACCAGGCAAATAGCTTTGTTTTATGAAACATTGTCCTCACTTGGTTCAACAAAACAGGCCCGAGGAAACAATAGTGTTGTAATAACAAGATTGGTACTTTCAGTTTTCATATTAGCATTGCTACATTCTGTGTTTGCACCACAGGTGTATTAGAACCTGTCACCATTGTTTTAATATTAGACAAGAACACTAGATTAAAAAAAATGAATTATACCTAATGTATTCTATGTGAACCAGTCATACATATAAATGTAGCGTCTCCCCATTAGTGTTGAATAATTATTGTTTATTACATATTTTTAATTCCATTGCAGAATTCTGTTTATTAAAAAGTGGAACAGTTTGTTTTCCGCTTATTGTCTGTAATACAATCTATAGGAACCAAATGAGTGCTGTGCCTTTTGTCCATGCGAAGTGAACACAAACACACACACACAGACACACACACAGTGGAGCAGTGGGCAGCGCTGTTGCACAAGTGGAGCAGCCGGGTTGGATGTCTTGCTCAAGGACACTTTTGTGGTGAGTAGTGAAGATGGACGAAGATGTTCATTATACCTTTCCTTTTCTTGCCAGTAGCAGAAGTCAAACCTGATCCATCCCTCTAAATTACACTTGGCAATGTTTATATCATGATTTATTTAGCCACCCATCTCTTAAGCCATCCAGTTATATGGTACTTTTATGGTTATGGTACTTTTTTTCTGATTTACTGTGTCGGAATCATGCTTTACATTAGTAGATTCATCATTGATACTGAATATACAAAAGATCCTGTCCTGTATACCTTTACGTAGCTAGCCTATGTTTTGTGAGTTAAGCATCTGTATTGGCTCAAAATAAGAGCTACAGTAAGCACACTTTAACTGAGTGGTGCGAAACCATCTGCGGCTTTAATTTATTAGGAGAATTATGATTTGTTTACAGCATTTAGCAGGCAACCAGTGTAGAGACTTTAAAATAGACTGATGAGGTTATACTTCTTGAGTGACTGAGTAATCGTACAGCCGCATTTAAAAATATAGCCACTACCATCATGTGCGGGGTTAACGCTTTTAATCTACATACGATGGTGTAAAAGGTTAGGGTCATTTTTTTAATTGTTTTTTTTTTTTTTTTTTTTTAACATTTGAGCAGTTTAGAAATTATGGGAAACATTTTGGCAAACAGAATCAATATCAGTGCATTATTGTAATGTAAAAAGGGGTGGACTGTTTTGTGCTGATTGTTTTAATAAAAAAAAATGTAAATGAATGAATGAAAGGTTTTACAAGCTAGTGGATTAGGAACAAAAATGGCAGTTGTTCCACATATTAATAAATCTTAAATCTCTAAAACAAAATATGTACGTATCTCTAAATTAACGTTCCTCTCCCTTAATAGAGAAATTGAAATTGAGGAAATAAATTAGAAAAATACATCTTCGTATATATACTAGGCACAACGAATTTGTGATTTTTTTTTTTTTTTAACTCATGATATGGTGCGCTTTCCTCATAATGAAATACTAAACAGGAAACAAACGTAGAAATGTGTCCTCAATATACATGGCCTAATTATTATCCTTGGAGGTCATTTGGGATGGTGGACATGAAGACTTTCATCTTTCTGCCTAGGCTGAAAATATATTTTTGTGAAACCAAGAGCTAATTTTAATGCAATTCTAGCTTCAAAAATAGTTTTATTGTTGTCCGAGGAGGCGCCAGAGGATTCTAGATCTTACAGAATTTATGCCCACTGAAGCCAAGCTTCAGGATACCTGGAATTTAGCAGCTTACAAGTGTTTCAGTGTTGCGGCATCAGAAATACTGTAGTCTTGTCTCAAGTCCCTTCCACAAATCTTTATGTTTTCTTGCTTATCAGGAATTAATTAATTTTACATGTATACCAACACATGCTTATTCTATACTAATATCTAATCAAAACAAACTGCTGCCTTTTTCCACAAACTGACAAATCACAGCAACGAGTCTCACTTCACATTTGTAATCAGCTTTTATACTAATAAGATAAATGTTGTTTAATGATGTGCGCGTACGCAAGCATTGTCAGATTACATATAGCACGTTTCTAAGCCTCTGGAGGTCTCACACATACAGGGCTTAGCAAGGTTAACCAATAATTTATACCGTCAGCCAAGCAATTAACTCTCAAAGCCATTAGAATGCCTGCTGATTGACATCTCACTGGTCGTCCGACATGCGCCACTCATTTTACTGTAATTTTTAATCTATGTTCGTATCTGTTCTCATGCAGAACATCAGGAGAGAAAATCCGTCAAAACCAGCAGCAGTCACATCAGTCAATGCTTCATGAAAGCGGACCAGAATCGATTTAGTGGCTTGATGATTAGCTGATTTGACTTTCTAGCTGAATTCGTTGAGCGTATACAGTATGCTAATTCACAGCAAAGTCTCATTACAGGAGGATAAAAGCTGCCGTATATTGATTTGCTGCTTCAGAGAGTGTGTTGGCAGTATTTGTGTGATATGTTGATGTAATGTTCACATTATTGAAGGTGTTAGTGATCAAACGTAACGTTAAAGGGTTAAATCAATGTACTGCAAAAATAAAGTTAAAGGAAGCGTGATAAAACTCTACGAAACCTTTTTTATTGTTAGTTCCGAGTGAAAATTGCAAATATTCCCAATTGTTCTGCTCTGAAGGACATGTTTTTTTCTTCACACAAATTGTTAATAAAGCAAATAAATAGTATGTGCCTTTTGGTGGAGAACATAACCAAATGTAGTAAAATCAACAATTTCAATGCGTTTGAAACATTGCAAGATAAAGTAAATGGCATTCTGAATGTTAAGTGAATTTTATCCTTAACCTTAAGACTTCAGTTATAAAGTTGTTGAGTGACGGACCTTCTGCAATATTGCAACATTACTTTAACAATCTTTGGAAAACTGTTCAAAATGAATGAATGAATGAATAAATAAATAAATGAATGAGACTTTATCGGTACAAAAAAAAACCCAGTGATAACAAGGGAAAACAAGAAAACAAGTAAAAGAAAATGTGCAAGAGAAAAAAAAAAGATACAAATACATTTTGATTGAATTGTCAGATTGTACAGTCTTATTGCTGTCAGGAAAAAATGACGAATTCAGCAATTAAATCACCAGATCCCAAACTGTGAAGTTTCTTCGCAATAACTAGATTACAATAATATTTTTTTAAAGTTTATTTTTAGCATTTTAGAAAACATGAGAAGTTCATAAATACTCACCAAGTGAAAAATTGAAAAATATTGAATTCTCTTATCAAAGGCGGCTCTTATCAAATCCCCAATTGGGATTGGTTTTTATTGGCAGATCGAGTTCTGTGGAGCAGATTTTAGCCACTAGGGGACGTCTGTTCCTGCGGCAGTTTGGGGGTAAAAATGCTGCTGTATCTTAAACAGAAGTTTAAAACTAGGACATTCAATACAACAGATCTGGAGATCATGAACACAATGGCCGTTACTATTTTTGCTGCATTTCAAATTGTGCTTCCAGCCATGAACCTTTGGGTTTGGATAACACAGTAGCGGTGCTTGTCTCTAAATCAACCGACTCTTAATAAACCTTCTGCATGGACGATTCAATAATTTAATCATAAAATCAATCTTTTTCACCACCTGCTGATGTATCAAGGCAACCCAGAGAAAGACTCACAAAAAATCTTTATCGCTGAAGCACAAACACACTGAAACGCTGCCAATAGTGAAAAGCCCCAGTGCATTACAGTCTCCAAATGCCAGTGCATATATGCCAAAATAAATTATTGCAAATTATTTTTAAGTAAGATTAAATGGTATTTGTACCACAATAAATCTATTGGTTCAATTCCCGGGGAACATGAGTCCCACTCTGTGTTTGGTTCCCTGTGACACAGAAATTGAAAAGTGATGTAAGATAACAAACATTTAAAACTTTGTGCATTGGAAATATGGTTCTAAACATCTGAAAAGTAAAGCACAATTGATCTCGGAAGTTTTTGAAGGTTGAACATCTAAGACATCAGCAGGAAGGAAAGTGGCAAAATAGCATTTGACTACATACACAGCATGCTAGATGTAAAAGTAAATCAGGCTTGTTCTGAAAATAAAGGTGATAGCATTCCATACAGCAACACTTTATCAACTCGCACAGTCAATTCTTCATCCACCTTTCGCTGTAGACGTGAGCAGAAAAAAACTAATTACCAGCGAGTGTTTGTGCCTATAAAACACCGAGTACAACTCTTCAAGGGCAAGGTTCATTATCCTGTATCCCGTATACATGTTTGCGCACTTCAATGGACGGTAATACATCTTCTGTTAATATATTTCTCTCATCCTCGTGTAATAGGTTTTCAGCGCGTGAGGGGATCAGAAGTTTATCCAAAACGCACGATGAAAGCCACAAATGAAACTCTGATATAATTGACAAAATAATAATGATTGAACCGTTCAAAGGTTTCACAGTAAATATCTGATTTTAAATTCAAAACCTCTTTGTGATTTATTCAGGTGCATGAAGATTGACACATACATGGAATGTTCGTGGAATATGATCATGGAATTCATCATAAAATTCATATTGCAGCTCACGGCCCCTGGTGTTATAGGTCTGTGTGCAGAAGAACCGAGGCGTTTAAATCTGTTATTGTCCCGCCTTTCTTTCAAGATCTAAATCTTTGGTCTGACAGTTCTACACTCAGTCAGTGATGCTCAGAATCACAACAGTTGTATAGAAGTGATTACAAGAACCATTAATTTAAAATTAGTTCAGATGTTTAATGTTCTTGTGTGACATGACAGAACATTGTTTGGCAAGAAATCAAGCTTGAAAGTTACGTTTATTCCCCATCCAGTAAATCTGTTTCTGTTAGGAAGACGTGATGGCACAGATGTGAGTATGAATGGAATATAAATGAGCTACATAAGGCACAAAAGGAGCCAACTGTTTCAGAGCATCTGAGATTATCAATGAAAGTGTCACGCTTCAACAAACATGGGAATAACAGGAGAAATTACCTTAATTGAAAAACAGTTCAAAAGGCATTTTTATACATATACACATCCATCCATCCATCTGTACATCCATCCATACATACACACATACATACATACAGAAATATGCAGACTGTGGAGGACAATTGATGATGGTGAGCCCATTAAAATAAAAAAAAAAGAAACAAAAAATGATTCTTTTTGACATGGGGCAATAACTTGCTGGAAATGGTAACCAGAAGATGCTACACCATGGTCTTAAATAGAATGACATGTTCAGCAGCAATACTCAGATTGACTGCATTTTTGACATGATGCTCAACTGATACTAATGGCCTCAAAATCAAGAGTCAATGCCCCAATATATCAAGAAAATATCCCCCACACCTTTACACCACCACCACCAGCCTCAACCACTGACAGCATCAGATCATGCAACTGATGCATTATCAAGCTTTTTTTTTTTTTTTT
>SOMO01000010.1:583752-596001 GCA_028128575.1 Paedocypris carbunculus | reverse complement strand
TACTTCCCCCCGTCAAGCCGCTGGAGACTGCGAGTCTTAAGCTGCTCACACTGAAGGCTGCGTTACTCCTAGCACTAGCCAGGAACCTAGAGGCGTTCTCTGCAGATCCTCAGTGACTGACCGTCGGCCCTGGAGACTCGCACGCAGTGCTGAGACTCGGGCCTGGTTGCGTGCCCAAGGTGCCCACTACCCCCTACGGCAGGGGTCGGGAACCTTTTTGGCTGAGAGAGCCATAAACACGACATATTGGTAAAAATGAAGTCCAAAAGAGCCATACCTGTTTAAAACTAAATACAAATCTATGCACCTACCTGCGGCGCACGGAGAGCTTCAGAAGCTCACAACAGCTCTTAGTCTGCTATGGTGGTCGGCAGAAAGGGAATGCCGTCACTAAGCAGAGACTCTCGCACTGGATCGTTGAAGCGATTAAGTTCGCGTACCACGTCCGTAAGTTGCCTTGCCCGTTAGACGTGAGGGCCCACTCTACCAGGAGCGTGGCCTCATCGGTCGCGGTGGCGAGGGGAGTGTCTCTAGCAGACATCAGTAGAGCTGCCGGCTGGGCTACACCCAACACCTTCATTCGGTTCTACGAACTGGATAAGGCGACGGTATCTCACTGAGTACGTCGCCTGTGTTTCCCTTCAATCAGAGAAAGGTAATGTGCATGACGCACGCACCACCTTTTATACCAGCTGGTACAGGTCAAAGGTGACATGCAAATTCTTGACAGTTCATTGGCCGGTTGTATAAGATTTGAGACACGAATGGCTAGCCATCCGATATCCCATAGTCAGATAACTGACTGACGTCTCGTTCCCTCACCTATTCAGGGAACAGAGGTTACGCAAGTAACCATAGACGTTTTCATCTCACAAATCACTTCAGTTCAGTAATAAAAACTCAAATAAACTTTTAACAATGCTTGAATTGTTTCCTCTTCAGTTTTTGTTTTGCAAGCATGAATTTGTTTCTGCTGCACGTTTCACGTCATACATGCAGACTTTTGCTGGGAGTGGGTGACAACTTTATAAGTATTTCCCACAATGCAATGCGCTCACTCTGACCTTTTCACTGTGATGCTGAGAGTAATATCAACTGTCGTTGTTACACAAAACTTGTTTAGTAATGGTTTTCACAAAATGGGCTGATGAACGGAAAGTTCATGTAAATTAAATACAGAGATGTGAACTATTTGTTTACTGTACACTATGTACAGTAAGAAGGAAGGCTTTTCAATTTTTTGGAGATGGCAGGTTATTAAATAAGCATATGATCTGAATATTTGCCAATAGCAGACAGACCGATGCTTTATTCAGTGATTCATGATTCTGATTGCTGAATTCAACACAAAAAAAAAAAAAATAAATGCTTAAAATTCCTGGAAATTACAAAATGTATTTATCTCACCAAAAGATGAGCACTGGAAGGAACTGATTAATTGGGGTGAGAACATGCAGTCGGCAGGAAGCTGGAGAAGCCAGATTAAGATAGATTAATCAACAAGATAAATTCGGTTTAAGATTATTTTGCTCTTTCTTCTGTTGAGCATCTCTATTTGTTCTCTTGTTTAGCCGGCAATTCCACAAGAAGCAAAGTTCATGTTATTGAACAATATTGATCTGTGCCGCACTCCACTTTTCTTCGGCCCTCGCTTATTGAGCCGAGGCTTTTAATCACAAACCCCTGAGTTCAAGTTTTACTGAAAACAGCCTCTCGGTAAGAGTCAAGCGCAAAGTAAAATGTCATTTAACCGTCAGACAATTACAGTTCATCCTCATCCAGATCTCTTCCAGGCCGCCCGTGTCTCAGTTCCTCCTGAACATCACAATATCTTTTTGCAAAAACAATGGCAAGGTTTGGGTTCGCATTTGCCAAAATATTGTGACATTTTTGCTATTTAGATGTCACATTAGCTATGTAGATAACACGTATCTACATGTTTGATGCACAAATCTTCACTTGACACAAATGACCAAAACAAATCTTGTTTTTCTTACCCTCAACAACATACATCTACTGATAATAATATCATAAACAAACTGAAGAACTGAAGAGGATTTACCTCTAATTATTCTTCCTTTTTACACTGCTTTACAATTCACAGTAGCTAAAATGCTAAATACATTCAAGCTAAAACATATTAAATTGTGAAATACTGATGAGCAATCATGCTCCAAACTCGTCAAATTCAAAAAAGATTAAAAATTAACTATTTCACCAGCTGTTGTCCTGCTTCTGTTTTTCCAAGATATTTTTCTTACACTAACACTTCAGCCATTACAATAAATAGTTCTCTCTGCTAATAATGAATGTGTTGTGGTGGCTGAAACAGTGCGTTCTTCTGGTGCATGTACTGTACACACATGAGTGATTTGTGTTGCAGTCGGATATGTGGAGAAACTGACATTTGCTTATTTTTCCCACGCCACTCGCTGGTTTGACAAAGATGTATTGTACCGTATAAAAAAGTACATTTTATAATATTGCATTATTGTATTGAGAATATTACTTTTATATATTTTTTCATATGAAATTGACAAATTTTGCAAGAATTTTATGTTCATTTGTGGACCGTGGATTGGCAAACCGGGACTGGCATCTCCAGCATCGGCTGTAATGAATGAGCAGACAATCCCAGTGCCTCTTTTTTCATAAACATTGTTCACTTTCCACTGTAATGAATTTGGAAGGACAAACCCTGGGCTGCTGGCTTTGAAAGCCTGACACAGCTGTGCTTTACTAATCCTCACGGTGGGGAAGGACGGGACAGCCAGGTATGAGGAGGACCTTCCAATAAACGCACCAGAAAGCAGTAGATCTAAGCCTGAGAATACCTTTGCAATATTCCATTTTTATTGAGATGTTAATTCCGCACGAGACAAATGAGAGGGTTAAAGGTGGTTTTCTGATCAAAGCAAAACATTCTTGAACTCATTGGATGCTTTTCATCCTTCTACTCTCTCCCGCTTTTAAACCCCAGGTAGTGAGAAATGTGTGTTTTTTTCAAGTGTGTGTCCCACTTTCTGTTTTCTCAGTCTGCTCTCGTGGGGAAAGATGCAGCGGCAGTCACACAATGCCTTTGTGTTGAGATGCACAGTCAGTAGATAACAAGCTCTGTCCCCGTATCAATCGTGCTGGACTGTATGATGGTGCCGGGAAGGAAAGACCCAATCATTTCAGAACAATACCTCAGGGGAGAGAATATCCCGGTGCCTCATTATACATGCCCAATGTATGTTCTGAATGCCTTCATACTGTACTGTATTATATCACTCTTGACTTGTCCGCACAACACACACATACACACACACTTGCATTTAAATCAAAGTGGGGTCCCAACATTGATACGAATCAATACACCCAAAGCAACTTTCTAAATCAAACACATGGTAGAAAGTTAGAACGAAAAGAAAACGAAAATCAACCTCAGAAAATAAAAAATATACACCAAATATAACAAATATGCTTTACTTAATAAAATGCTCAGAGAATCTGCATAAACTGTTAATCTGTTACACAAGTTTTATTTAAACATGTATGCGGTAAATGCTTTTTAAGAAAATAGTGCTAAAAAGCATTGCTTTGTTTGTAAAAAGAATTAAAGTAAACATATTTTTTAGTATTTGCATCCCTAATGCCTGTGGCACACTTCAGCAAAAAGTCAGTACAAATATAAATAATAAAGACACGTATGTATTTACAGCACTTTGTTGTTAAAGAATGGAACTAAGACCACCAATGTTGGTCTACACCAACCATTACATCATTTGTGTGTTTTAGTATGCAATACATTTTAAGAAAACTTAAGAAAACAGTTCATTTAAGGATCTTGTTGGTTTATTTCAAATACATTTACATTAAAGGTAAAAACCATTTGTTCCATCTTGGCTACAAAACAACGTGCAAAGGAAAATGTACACATTGCTTAAGTAACATTAAGTTGGTTGTGCTTGAGAAATCAAGCTTGGGGTTTAAACAGGAAGTGCCAATGAGACTGTTAATACAAAAACAAACACTGCCAATAGCATCACAGTCACCGAATTACAATTCGCTGTGCTTTTGTTTCTCCGACTTAGATTTACTGTTCGCCACAGGCTCTCCTTCAACATTTATCATATCTGACACGGCAGCAGAGAAACCACCATCGGGAGGCCAGCACACCGGGAGACCCCCAGGGTATACCAACACCAGTGTGTGTGCGCATGCATACGCTTTTCCATCATGCCCTCTCTCTATTTACTTACTGTAACTAACCCACGAAAGGTGTCGGATAGGAGACTAACCGCCAGAGATTTCTGAAGATGTGCTTGGCTGAAGAGATATGACTGAAAAGTTACCATGATTCACTCACACAAGCGCACAGAGCGCCAAAGGCAATTCCACAAGCCAGCGAGCCTATCAATACAACCTCCTTCAGAAAAAAACAACAACTTGGCTCTGTCAAGGCCCAGATCACTTTTCATGTCTTAGCAAGAGCGGGTCTGTTCGGGGATAAGGTGTCAGTTTGAGAAGCAGCTAATGTGAAGGGAGGAAAATTAGAGGTGCTGATGCAAGTGTCTCGGGCCTCGGGGGTCTTCCATGTGTTGACCGGCGGTCAATTCTGAGCCGCATTAGAGATGCTCCTTACTGTCTTTCTTCTGAAGACTTCTGAGAAGCGTGGAACAATGAAAACAAGCTTCACTTTAGGATTTCAGGTAATACAATATCAGTATCAGGCCACAGAAGCTTTATCTGCACTTGGTTTCTAAAAACTTGCCTCGACTGGACAAATTCAACATTTGCTTCAATAGATTCCTGCTTCATAAACCGCAAAGCAGCAATAGTTTTTTTTTTTTAATTGATCAAATTTGCCGAATTTGTTTCCCAGGACGAACATGATGTTGTTCAAATGTATTAATGAAAACTTTGGAAGAAAAAGCACCTGCTAAATTGGGAAATGTAAATATAATTATCAAAAACTCCATGGTCGGAAGTAATGTACAATATGCAGACCTACAATATTCCTTATGCTGCTATTAAATTGATGCCAAACAGCTTTGCATAATTCATGCAAATCTTTATGCAAATTCAAAAGATGCATTATTGTATGAATAAATTATAAGCCATTTACAGGTTTACAGTCTCAGAATTTGTCGGTTTTTCTCTGAATTGAGTTTTTTTCTTCTCGTTTCCAATCCATTCATTTAGATATCTGTATAAAAAGTGTTTTTTATGAAAGACTGCTATTCAACACAATGCACAAGAATAAACACATTTTATATAGTTTCTGGAATTAACTACTGCAGTGTAAAAAAAATTAACCCCTAAGAAAAGCTTTTAGTGTGACCACTTCAGTTACATTCAGATAATTATAAGTGGTAAAGTGAAGTTTGTCGAGTATTTAGATGGGAGGAAAAGAAATCAAAGTTGTACAGTTGTAATATGTAGTTTATCCAGTCTTTTAGTTTATTCACATGTTTGCAGATGTTTAAAAGAACATGTCTTGTATGATCAATCCAAAACTGACATCATCTTTTCTTTGGATTAATTATCAGCTCTATTGATTCACCTGATATACGTGTCATATTCTCCAAGTGCTTGTGTGCAAATGTTCATTCCTCAAACATTTATTTCTTTGGTTCATTTATTTCTTCCTCATGTGCTTCAATATTTGAACCCTTAAGTTTGGTGTACTCGCTCGTCAGGTCAAGTCAAGGCCACTTGCTCAAGTCAGGTCAAGTCCCTCATTAAAATCTCTCAGAACTGTATGAAATCACTACATATTAAGCTACAAACGTCTGCCCCGGACTCAAGGAAAAGTTTGTATTGAGTGAACTATCCAACTATACTGTATTGGTCTAATGTGTGCTAAGCAGGATTCTCTCAAGACTCTGTTTCACATGGAGCTATTTAAATGGAAGAAGGAAAACAGATTAAACAGTCACTTTTGTCTTCCCAGTCACATCCACCACCAGCCAATCAATGTGAAGTTTGCCAAATAATAACATTCACCAAGCATATAGAACAGGAAGGGACAGAACAGAATGAAATTCATTACTTTGCCTGGTAAATATGCATGATGTGCATAATCCCTTGGAGGCTTGCTTTAAAAAAATAGGTCTGTGCTGAGAAGAAGTACGATTTGCATTCAATAAACAAACTCTTGAGTCTTCTGAGACTTTGTTCTGACAGTTTTTCTGTAGTCATTGGCGAGGCCTTTAAACTTGTCTTACTGTTTGGCAACAATCTTTTCAAATTTCCTGTCAGATGTCAGAGTCATTGAATATTAAGATAACATATACAGTATGGTTGCTGTTAGCTCTATTACTAAACAAAATAACACATACAGTTGTGACCCAGCGGTATTGAGTTGGTTCTGCCACCCAGGCATTGCAGGTTCAAATATCGATCAGGTGGGTTCTACAACCCACAAGGCGTGTCCTTGAGCAAGATGTTTTGATGCTGCCCACTGCTCCGGGTCTGTGTGTGTCACTTCACTGTGTGTGCGTACAACTTCACTAGATGATTAAATGCACTAGGGAATACAGTCCAAATATTGACAAATTCATTTTACTTCACTTTACTGAACTCAGAGAGGCCAGATTGAGTTGGCTTGAACATATTCAGAGGAGAGATTGTGAGTTTATTGTTAGAAGGATGCTGAGCTTGGAATTGACTGGCAGGAGTAATCGCTGTATTCACAAATAAATATGTGTTCCCTTTCGGCTGATGGCTGTAATTAAATGTTAAAGAAAAAATTAAAGATATAGATGTTTTCCACATCAAGTACATCTTGTAGTTGCAGTGGTTAGGGAATCAAATCGTTCCCTTGTGATCTGATATTTGCAATTAGTGGTGAACATGGGGAGGGTGATTAGATTGAATCTTCATGCAGCACTAAGACCTGCTGATTCCAGAGCTGTGTTTACACCAATTATCTTACTTATTAGTCATTGTGCAATCAATTTGTGCCAAGACATTTTTAAAGAGCTTTTTGCAAATGCCCTTGTGAGAGAGTGAAGTTTGTTCTTTTATTTTCCAAGCCGTAAAAATATTTTGAGTTTCAGAGAAATTCTTAAAAGTTGTTTATTTATCTCAGAATACATTATTTAATCTTCTGGAATAAAGGAAATACTATTGTGGCCATGAGTAAAAGCATTCAAATGCTGTCAAGTGTCACAATTTGACTCCTTATTGTAATCTCGTTTCTAGATTTTTCTCTTTCCAGTGGAAGACCCCCAACGTTCTGAAGAAACTTCAGCTCCATCTAGTTTGACCTGTGAACCCAGGAAGACGACCCCTGAAGAGCTGAAGAAGTGTTGACCAAGAGGGAGGTCTGAGTGACACTGAGCCCACGAGTAGGTCGTGGATGATCAGGAGAAAATGGATGGCTTTTGTCTTGCTAAAAAGCACAGCTTAATTGGCTTCTGCGCTGAATAATGCAAGATTAAATTTTATTTAAAGTCACTTACAAAACGAGACGCATCAGAAGCAAGAAAAACTTGAGTATGGATGAATTTGACTTTTAAAATTCCAATAGTTTAGCTGCTTTGCTTTATAACACTACACACTGTCATGAGCAATCTTGTTCTTTAGTTTCACTGTCTCTAATACCGATGATGACTCAGTGGTTTCTTTTATCAAATCTAATGATATAGCGTTACATAATCAGCGTTTGACAGTCACTGTAGAAGACAGTAATTAACTCTGGAAAACTTGCCATTCTCACTCCAACTCAGACTCAGAAGCCAAAAGATTAATACAACGCTAAAGTCTCACAATTATATCGGCCAAAGATCAGGAGAAACTCCACAATTATCTGTAACCTTGAACAAGACCCCTACAACTCCTAAGCTGCATTAGCTCAGGAGATACTTAACCCCGAACACGCAAGATATATGCTACACTGTTCCTCGCAGAGAGAGTTTAAAGCCTCTTGTGCAGGTATTAACAACTTGGTCTGGCTTTTCATTTGACATCCTGACTGGAATAACAATGGTTTTAAAAATGCTCTGCATGTGATCGGCAAGTTTAAATGCTTTTGAATTTTCATGAGCTCTTCCTGCTGTCTTTGGCTCATGGTGACTAAAACAACACCTCCGTAATGAAAAGATAATTATAGCCTGCAAAGCTATTGAGTTTTCCCAATAATCAGGTTATGCCAGGCTACATGAAGCAAAAATGGGTGACAAACATGCTAAAACAAAAGAGAGCAAGCTGGGATAAAAACATTTTCTTATTTGTGATTGTCAATTCACTTAATTTTTGTGAAGTGGACTATAACATCTGCATTCAACATTATCTCTGCTTTTCAATTTCTTGGTCACNTTATATAATTATTCTTATAAAAAGGCAAAATTTGAATCCATGAACACTTGCAAAACGATTAGTGTTATAATCTATTATTTTCTCATATATTAAAGTGATATTCTTTTAATAATAAATAAACGTAAGATTAAAAAACAGGTTTAAAGAATTTTTATTAGGATTTTCAATTCCAGTGTCAAGAAGAGAAAGAGCTATAACACTCACACCAAATCTGTCTGCGTTTCCATTCTTAAACGGCAAAAAACAGTAGAATGTGGCTTGATTTACAAATTTGTTGCCTATTGTGCTTTCATATGATAAGATTTATTTGAGCAACCAAGATCTTACGTGAATACTGAACAAATGAAAAGCTGTTCTACACACGCCACTTTGCTCTTACTACCGAATTCTGCACGCAGCGCAAATTGATCAGGCTATTAAAGGGAAGTCTTATTACTTATTCAGGTCTCGGCTTGTCTCGCTACACTTGACTGCCAATAAAAGACAATCTAGCGCAAAAGAAAAAAACACAAGTGTCTTTTTAACATGCGTACAATGGCTTATGATTTCAGAGAAAAGAGAATTGACTTTTAATGTCGTGCTCGGCTTGAGAACTGCTCATGAGCATCCAGAGTGGAACCAACATCATCCCCCGTCTGTATTCGCTTTTACAGTCATTTGATAGACGTTTCATTAGAACTTGAAAAATTTTTTAAATTCAAAACCAAAAGTTACGCAGATCATTATTTATTCTGAGTGCTCCTAATCTAAGTGAAACTCTTTTCTTCTTCTTTGACTAAGTCCTGAGAACAAATGGTTTGATCAATGAGCAGAACAACCTCATCCATCAGTCAGAGATGAATCACGTGTTGGAAACGCATCAATAACATTCTTCAGGAGGCTCCCACATTGCATTCGTGATGTACCGTAATGTACTGTACGTCATTGCTCTTCATAGGAATTTAGGATTATTGACACTCCATCTTTTCAACTCAAAGCAGCTCTCTGGCATTGAGATTAGAAAAAAATCTTTAATCCTGTTGCCATTTTAACCCCGTCATGATGCAGCGCACAAGTCAATACTCGCCATGAGTCAAAAGGTCGGGTAACGTAACAATTCGCTGCGGCTTGACTCAAATATGACATGCTCAGGTTATGAATCTTCATATTATTTGCTTAAGGGGAAAAAAATGATCAAATACTTTGACATCGAGGTTTTAGAGACTAACACAGATGTATATTTAGTACTACAGATTCCAATTTAGAAAAAAAATACATGAAAACTCCCTAACTCCCTCTCTGTGTTTGTAACACCAGTTGTACTAAGTTACTGGAGCACTTCCTTAGTCGTGTCGTGTTGCTACTATATTTTCTAATTGTTTTATGGTTCTGTACAGCAGTAGTAGTAAAGTGCTCGAGTAAATGGATTTTGTTACTTTTTTGGCTTCTTATTCTCCAGAAATACAAGTAAACTTTTACTCTCTACTTGACTACATTATTGATTGAGTCTTTAAAAGGACACTTATCGATACTCGTTACATTGTGATTGTGCACGACAAGTCTGCATCTTTTTCTACAGCGGTTATTTTCTTAGGCGGACGAGGGGATATCGCCAACGGCAGGGTACTGAAAGTACTTGATGCTACTTACTTTTTACTTATTTTCTGTTCTTTTTTCATCCATATTGTTCTGCCATTTTGAAACAGTTTAGTGTTAAATTTCATTTTTATATTAGGGAATGGAAATCTTGTAAATTAAAAGTTTAATTAAATATTAAACTGAAGAGTTTGATTCAGCCTAAATTCAGTATGAGTAAAATACTTAAGTTCTTTTTGTAAATAGTTTACTTTACAACTATTAGTTTACTCCATTACAAGTTACATGTCATAGACATAGTACAAAACATTGCCACAGCTCGTGATCCACCACTGAGTTTTGTTCGCAAACCAAATTATATTTTTCAATACTACCACGTTGTGTAACTAACATTTTATGTTATGCACATGTTTTTGACAGGTCATGCATTTTCCAGAACATTTGCATTGTTGCATTGGGAGGAAAGAGCAAAGTAAGAATAGCTGGTCTGCGATACAGTGTTGGTGTCAAGGTGGATCATTGGACTGTTCTCTACAGTAAGAAGCCACTGAGGTGAAAAATGTTGTTGTCTCATTGAATTTTCCTCAACTGGGTGAAGTTCTGTTTCGTTCTGTTTCAAGCTACTGGACAAAACATGACATAATCTAAACCACAAAGCCTGGACAGATGAATAAAGAAAAAGATAAGGTATAGTGGGAATAAGAAGAAAAGACTGATATTCTAAAACTTTTCCTCTAAATCACATGTGCAATTTATTCACCAAGACACCGGAATGAAAATATTTCCAATATGTGTGTAGAAGCGGCTCATAAAAATCCAACATGTTTCAGTGAAAATGGCAACACAAACCTCATAGAAATTCAGTCTTTGCCTGTCAACTAACAGGGATTTGCAGTTGCTTGTGCACTTGGCGTACAGAAAAAAAATCTTCCTCAAAATCCTGAAGATTTTCAAACGCCTCTCAAGCAGATAAGTCTCTTGTTTTGTGGAAATATAATGACCTCTTTCTAAATTCTTTTGGTGGCTTATGTACAACTATCTTCCTCGCAAGCTGCCCATTCATCTCCAGTGAGTTGGCCCAAGCGTGATTTTATCCAGAGTACTAAATGAGAGAACGAGTCATGGGGAGAAAGAGAATTCAAGCATGAAACCAGGCGAGTCAGAGAGTTGTCGACCTCTGCTAATGATGCTCGCAGCATAGCTGGAGTGACAAATCGGCTTTTTAACAAACAGCGTGGAGTGAGAAAGCCCCTGAGAGGAACAGCGGGGCTGCTGGGAAGCAGAGGCCGAGGTGGAGATCACTGTGGCCCACACAACATGTGCTGCATGCAGTTTGTTTGTTAGGCTAAACTTTAAAATTGAAATGATATTTCAAATCTTTTTCAAAAAAGAATTGAAGTCCGTAAAGTGTAATGAATAGTTTTTATAGAATATAGAATAGAATAGAATTTATTAGCATAAAGCAAATATAAATACTCAAATGTCCATACACACAGACATGCAGACAAAAATTTTAGTTTTAGTGCATCTCCTGCACTCAAACATACAGTTTTTATACATTTATATGGTTTTTATCTTAGGTATTTGTGAGTACTTTAATAGTACACACACACACACACACACACCCACGCACGCACGCACACACACACACACACACACACACACACACACACACACACACACACACTTTATATATTTAGTGCTTTAAAATTGTAAGAACTAACCTTGCTTTACCTCACTCAAAACATCTTATTACAAAACCAAATTATAGGAGAAATCATAAATTGTCCAAGTTTAAATCTACCTGTCATCTAATGTCAACCTTCCGCTGACGGACGGCCTCGTCCACAAGAAGACAAAAGGCGGCAAGTGAATGACTTCAAATAAAATGATTTACCTGAGCTGCTGGACTTTAATATGTCTGTTTATCTCCCAAAATGAACAGACTCCGCACAGACCCTGCGTCTGCCACACAATAGCCCCAGCCAGGAAATTAAAAAAAATCTCCCGATAATTTCAAACAGGGGGGAAATTATTACACTTTTATTGAAGCAGCAGGGTACAAAATGTCTAGCAAAGACAGGAATTAACACACAGGAGGTTGGATTATGATGCTGCTTTAAAGCCACAATAAGAAAGCACTCAATATAACAAAACCTTGCCACAAATAATGACAAGAGCACATCGAAACAGAGAGAAATACCAACCGAACGTGTAGATGGAGTTCATCATTTATAGCGCATTCATTTTAGCGCTATAAGAATCAGCTTCATGATCATCATGGTGTTTTCAAGATGCTAATTGATCTTAGTGGTGAAACCATTACTCAAAACGGTCAGTTCATCGTCTTTTCAATAGTGGCTTTGT
>SOMO01000010.1:561259-573407 GCA_028128575.1 Paedocypris carbunculus | reverse complement strand
AAAATAAAATCTGAAAATATGCATATTTGTTGAAAATTGAAAAATAAATACATACATTCCTAAATAATACACTCCAAATAAACATCAAGTCCATATCAATGGAGAGCACAAACAAATGGGAACAAAAATATTTAATTCATTGTTTGAATTATTAAAGTAAACTCAAAGCCTGGAGCGAATGCTTTATGATGAGATAAATGCATCTGTGCGATTGCAGTGTGATATATATTTATCCCGAGCCGCACGGTGAAGGCAGGAAATGACAGAGAGCTGATGAAATGAAACCAGATCAAGGCTTTGAACCCATGTCAAATTGTCAAGCCGTGCGTGGTGTTCTGTTATCTGACAGCCCAGCTCACCGGATACTGGTGTTACATCTTTTATTTGAACAGTCCTGAACGGTCTTGAGGCTGACATGATCATGCTCGAACATGCACGTTATGTCTTTCCCGTTTACACAGAAGAAACGACTTAATACCTGTACGTCTGGAGCAGGAGAGCTTGATTTACAGAACCTTGTGTCTGCTGCCCCCTAGCGGCTGAGAGTTTTTATTCTAGGTGTGTCCACCTTGTCTATTTGCTCTGAGATTTTAATCTGAGGTCAGATGAATACCATTCAATATGTAAAATATATGCCATGGAAACTGGATATAAAATTTCAGTAAGGTGATTCCTTATCTTCCTCGTGTAAGACAGGACCAGTATGAAAGCAAAAATAAAATGACACAATTGGTCTGACATTTGTTGATTTCATGACGATTATGCTTTTTTGTATATTTCGATTAGACACAAGGAACTGTTGGAGAATCCATCAGATCAGACTATCGATGTCCGTCATGTCAAACTACCGGTCTCATCACATCAGAATAGCGGTGTCCATCACATCAGACTAGTAACCTGTGCAACAGTCTCCGTCAGATCAGACAACCGATCTCTGTTAGATCAGACTTCCGATCTCTGTTAGATCAGACTTCCGATCTCTGCACCAGATCAGACTAGCGGTCTCCATTAGATTAGACTTTCAGTCTGCACCAGATCAGACTAGCTGTCTCCATTGGATCAATCTACCAGTCTCCATCAGATCAGACTAGTGGTCTCTGTCAAATCAGACCACTGGACTGCCCCAGATCAGAAAAGGAGACAGTGACACTGATCCCGTGGGTAACAGCATAATAAGCGGAAACTCTTTGATTCACTGCAACTGTTGGAACATCTTTATATTGTCCACACACAACAATTTTAAAGCTAATAATAATGTTCTTCAAAGGTCTCTCATTGTGTTTTTAGGTTTAATTAGACTGATAAGCTAAGACTACCAAGCACTGTCAGGTTGTCCGCACAATGGAGTGAACATGGAGCTGTTAGCGGCCCATTGTGGTCCAGTTTAATTGTCTGACTTTATCTAAGCCTGATACTTTACACAGCGCCACAACAGACAAGACAGCTGCGCATTTGATGTAGTGGCCCATGTTATTGGTTAATTATGGTGTGTTAGAAATTGGTGTTGGTCAGAGTTGAAGCAAATTAGCGCTGGGTTAAATTTAGCTTTCCCAGGGGTGAGGCGCGATTGACGAGACAGAGCGCTGAGCTGTCCAGGTCATTATGCTGCATCACTAACTCCATCCATCCAGCTGCAAGCTCGCAGAACTTCCTGTTAATGATGAGCCGATCTGTGACGCCGAGGAGCTTTGATGTGAGGCGCTGTGGAAACATTTCATACCTCGTGATCGGGACATTTGATAGAGACGAGCTTTGCTCATTAGAACTCCCGTCTAACAAATCTCTCTTTTATTACCTGTTTTAATGAATTCTGGTTTCCAGTAAACGACAGGGTCAAGCACATCAAGCTCAAACTCTGGAGCCAGAAAATCAAGGCCACAGATTATAATTCAAACTTCTCAGGCTGGAGAAATGTGTATTCAGAGAGAATGTTTATTTATTTATTTATTTTCATTCCACTTTGAGTGAAATTCCTCTAGATCACATGTGTCAAACGCAAGCCGTTACATCAGCCTGCAAGACATGGTGCTGATATTATTGGTCTTAATGATCCAGTGAGAAGAAGTACTGATAACACACAAACTACAATTCCCAGAAAGCAGTGGTTCAGCTGTCTGTCCTTGTAGAAATTTAAACTGTACAATTACTTAAAGCACAAATATTTCATATATCTAACTTGTATAATTTTGACAATATATTTTTTGGAGGAACCAATATTAAAAGTTTTTTCAAGACTATTTATTCTGGAATATTATTTCTGTCCATTTAAACCAAAAAAATAAGGTCACACGTTGAAGTATAAAGGTTTCAGACTGATGAAATGTGTTTTCACTGAGAAACCTCTTTTTTTTATTACATTTGATGGAAATTCTATTAAAATATTCCAGTAACACAATGTCACAACATTTATTTAGAATCTCATTGTTCATGTAAATAAACAAGTTTGTGTAGTAAAAATTACCTACAATAAATTAACTTATTTATGATATTTTTGTAAATAAATTAAATTCTATTATTTTACTGTTCTGATTTCTATAAATTTTCTAATTCTATTTTATTTTACATCTTCGTTATTAGATTTTACAAAACCAGCATTGGTGTGCCATAGTAGTAATCATGAGTCTTCAAACTATTTAAATCATTTGCTGTTTTTGTAGAGTGTTTCCAGAAACTCTGATCTCCTGACAGAGACTTGGTCTAGTCTAGTATTGATTTTTTGATTTGCGCACGTTTAGGCGGTGTGCGGCGTTGTGTTTGTGTAATGGAGCAAAGCCGGATCATCAGTTACAGTACACTGGCTGTCATTCCTTAACAAATCTCCCTCAGTTGGACATTTCTGTGGTCAATTGGTTATAGATGTAATAGCAGTAATAATGGGTTAGGGCACTTCTCAGTTTTGTCGTTGTGTCAGGGCAAAACAGTCTGCTCTAACCTGAAAAGCGAGATACACACTGATGCTGTCATTGAGAACATTCTACTTCACATGAGTCCAAAATGGCCTTGTAGTCCGAGAGACACAGTCCGAGAAACTTATTGTGAGGCTCGTGAGAAATACTAAAATTCTTCCTAAATTTAATAAATGTAACGAAAACCATTTAATTTTCGCTTATAATCTGTACTCGATTCTGATAAGAAAGAAAAAAAAACTATTTAAAAACAACAATGTTCAAACCCCTATGGGGGACAAACAGGAACTAGAACTTNAACAAACCCTTGCTGTCACTGAATCGGCAAGATGTCATCAGAATTTCAGTCCTAAAACGGAAAAGAGTGTAACAGAAACAGGGGCCCAACAAAATCAAAGCATTAAAGTTATAAACGTGAGATTTAAACGTGAGATTGGCAAAAACATCCAGTAATTACACGATTCATTAACGAATTCAGCAACATTTTTTTTCGTTAAATAGGTTGATGAGTTTTCGAAATAACATGGTCATGTTCTAGTAAACAGCAGAAATACTTCCTACATCGTCCACAAGATGGCACTAGATGCTCATTACACATTACACTGACCTGCGAATGTTTTATTTATAAGTGTCTTTGTGTATGTAGCAGGATTGAAGAGTAAGAGATGTGCTGGTAATAGTAACTGTTCTGATCGGTATTTAATTGCTTTGACTGGTTTAGAAATAACATAAAATCATCTATCAATCAATAATTAACTAACTAACTAACTGCTGTAGTGTAGTGTAGTAGTTGTAGGACACAAGGATTAGGACTGGTGAAGAGAATGAAACACGATTAAATTGGGTTATCAAGGATCCAGAGTTGCTTTGATCAAGGATGGATTCCTGTTCNTAATTAACTAACTAACTAACTGCTGTAGTGTAGTAGTTGTAGGACACAAGGATTAGGACTGGTGAAGAGAATGAAACACGATTAAATTGGGTTATCAAGGATCCAGAGTTGCTTTGATCAAGGATGGATTCCTGTTCTAATGGGAAAACTAGAGCCACTATTCTTTTTTGCCAAATGTAGTCATTGGTGTGCCAGGTTGTAGAAATCAAATGGCAGGGGCCATTAGTCTGATGATCTGCTCATGACTGGCACGTAACTTTTGTGCCCTTAAGCAAGACTTTGAAAGTCTTCAGTTTCAGCATCACTTCAGATGCAATAATGGAAATGGACACACACTCGGTTTAAATAAAAGCAATCATTCGTGCCTAGATGTTTTAATTGAACAGTAAATGAATTAATCATTGGTTGATTCACACTATAATGTGGTGAAGGTTGTGTGGTATCAACACCTCTCACTGGTTGAAGGAGGCTGCTCGTCTCCTGCCCCGTTATCAATTGAGATGCCCACAGAGTTCCACATCAACACATGATGGTGCATTGTAGTGATTTTTTGACATGTGATTTCAAGATGCGGGTTGTAACTGGAGCTTTCATTCGTTTGTCAGTGTAAACATGCGACACGAGAAGTGCTGAAACGAACAGCGACCTCGCGTCCCCGCAAAAGAAAACATCAACGGTGGATCGAGGCGTGAGCACCGTTTAGTCTAGCGGCCTTTAATTTATGATGAAGTTCACGTTGCTCTGCTGTGAACGTCCTCAGCGCGAGAGTGCCGCTCATACAAATGAGATTGGCGCGCGCGCGCTCACTCACTCACCCGCGCGCTCTTTGACGTAGTGAGCCAGCTGGGCTCCGGCGTTCCAGTGCAGTACGTATGGCGCAGCGTGTCCGACCAGCCTTCACATCGCAGCCGGTCTAAATTACGCCTCATCCCGAAAATAGGCATTCTGACACGTGCGTTTGCCACCGCTTTTTTCTCCGAGACTTCCGTGCGGTGAAACTGGCCCACGCGGCTCCTCCGAATGAACGCTATCTTTATCCGAGGCTTCCGTGCAGTGCATCGCCCGGTCGTCAGAGGAGTTTTTTCCGCTGTGCCTTTCTGCCTCACACCGGCATCCGGATGAGACCGTTTTTCTCGTCGATCCCCGGCTTTGTTTTTCTCCACGACTCGGTGCCGTCGAAGCGGATGATGCACGGGCGCGTAACCGATTAAAAGCGCGCGCGATTCCCGCGACTCTGTCATTTACTTTCGTCAATCGTGTCGGTGCTTAATGCGGACGAAGGCGTGCGGAGGAAAGGCGCTCAGAGGGCTGGATGCTCATCCTCCTCATCTGTCACCGATTCATCTCTCTGCCTAGACCAATTTAGAGAAAGCATCTGCCTTGAATTAGCACGAAATGACTGCTGCTCCCTCGCTGGCTGACTCGAGTTCAGTTGTTTCTTGATGGTAGTGGTACTGTCACGCGAGATTCGGACTGCGCGTACTGTCTTCAGCTTCTCGCCGCCTGACGAGCTGGATATGGTCAGACTAACGTGAAGATGGATGTTATCATTGCTCTCCTGTGGTGGTCGGCAGCTGTGTTCGAAGGCGTTCACTGCCAGGGGATATACGGTAAGGATAACGGGCGAAGATGCTATGCACAGTAGCGTTCTCGGAGCAGTCGTGACCTTGTGAGGTGGATGTTGAATATTCATTCTCGGCGATATCCCGTGTGATGGAGGCCTCGCTGCTCACATGCCAAGTGGCAATTTCTGCGTTACAGGTGCACGGTGAGGCATCAAGCCCAGGGTCACAGCCTGACTCACGGCTCTGCTTCCTGAATTACATAGACGGCCAATTATTGATGGGTTGTTTTGTCACAGCAGTTGGAGATGGCTCTGGTCAGCTCTGGCACACTGATGCCCTCCTATGTAGACGTACAACTGAGTGTTTGGCAATATTACAATGGATCGAAAACGTTTGATTTCAATTAAGAAATATTACAATTTAATTCTATGGGAAAATATTATGGAATGCCATCACTTAATCTTCAATGAACACTAACAAAACAGAGTAAAAGCACTGCCAAATGTATAATAAATGCCAAATAAAAACATTAGTGTAAAAATATGGCTTAAACTAATCCTAATTCCTAAACTATTAATTCTTAAACTATCCTAAACTAATTTATCAATGTAACCGTTTTATGTGACCACCTGTGTGTGGTTTTTAAAAATACTATCTTGCGACTGAGAATTATATGTGGAGCTAAGAAAGTTGTTTTAATTCAAACTTTTTTTAAATAATGTTTAATAACAAAGTTTGTTCTTTTAACAAAGTTTAATAGCTATTGGGAACGTATAGGGAATAAATGTATAATGCATGTTTGTTTGTGTTCTTATACTGTAGCTGAGATTAACTCATACATATATCAAATGGTTTTCCCCGAACGGTCAATTACTGTAAACGTGCATTTACCCGGCATTCATATAGGAAATGCTTTTAGAATAGATGATGTATAGATGTATAGAGGACCGATTGTTAGCAGTGTAACGTTACATACATTTGTCAATAATGCCAGCTGTATCAGTGAAGCATCAGATCAGAGACCTGCTTCATTTGACGTCACATGGATTAGACCAGCAGATTTACTGTTATTTAATAGAAGACTGTTTGGATTAGTGAGAACGCAATGTTGGGATTCAGAACACATTACCTTGCTTGATGTTAGGTTTGTGGAATGATGTGAGGAAAAATATGCTCATGCACAATTATTCATTAATGTACATAATAGACTCACGCTTCTGCAGAGTCTCAGAAAGCCGTGGATTTCAGACAAGTTTTGCCCAAGTGCTGCATTTATGATGAAATTCGACAAGTATGATGCTAAAACTGATTTGTTGAAGAGCAGACAATTGTGAACATTTATTTTAATGAGGAATATTACAGGATAGGCTGAAATGGTGTATGTAAAATTGCATTAGTCCTGTGTATAAATGTTTTATAATATAATGAGATAGGCTAATGCAGCGTATTACACCATCCCAATAGACCACTTAGGCTTAAATGAAAAAGACCTCAAATAGTATGGCATCTAAAAGGTCGATAAGCTTTTAGCTTGTGTGATACTAGTAAAACTGTTGGTGCAATGTTGAATCAAATGCCAGCCTGTTTTGATGATGGCTTATTGTCAAATAATTATATTTTGCTCATTGTGACTGTTTTACTGTTATTTTAGGCCTCAAAATAATTTCCAACCGCCAATTCACATTTCAGTTCAGCTAATACTACTGTCACACATCTCCACTAAATTCCTCCATTTATTCGTGTTTCCGGTGTTAACCTGAGCTGCTGATATTAAAGTGTTTTATATACGTACTGTATATGTATGTAAATCTAGATCCCTCAGATCCCATCTGTTCATAGGAGATTTGTGCATATTTCACCAACACAGACAGATTAGTCAAGCGCTATCTGTTTATTTGTCCACCGCTGATTCCGTTGCACGGTACGGTGAGCGGTCACACAGATTCTTTAGATATAGAACTAATACGGCAAACCACAGAAATGGTACGTGATGAAATAAACATTTTATAGTTTCATAAAACTTTTAAGCTGCACTTCATCTGAAATAAATCCTACAGTCACACACTGTCGCTAGTCTTTTGTGTAATTCCGATGTTCGCAGGCTGGAGGTGTATCTGAGGTGACAGCGAAGATGAAAATAGCTTTTTATACATTATGACTGCTTGTTAAACTGAGGTAGACACTTTGCTGTGACCGTTTCCTCCGGATTGGAGTGACCGCTGTAAGGGCCATTTCAGTTTGGCTGTATTGTGCGGTAAATAATTCACTCATTTAACCAGTCATTTAAAAGCCCTAAATAGTTCAACCATAGTGCCTTGGTTTCCACAAGGCATCTTGTATAGTGAAAGTGGAGCAGGGTTTAAACTTTTGTTCACCTTTTACTGTTTCCACTTTGAAGACTTTTGGACCGCTGTTCTTCTAAGAACTTCATTTCTGCTCCGGGGTGAGGAAGAGAGTAACCTTGGGATGTGCGGGGCACACTCCAGCTGTTAACCATTGCTGTTAATGTGGAATACAACAACCTTCTTTGCATGTTTCCTTGAATTATTTATCCAGACTCTGCTCCCAGTTTGTGTTGCACATTTAATGTGCCATGTTCTGTAAACGATAAAGACTATGGTGATGTACCACAATCTCCACACCACTGACAAACAGAGAGGACGGGGACTAGAAAGTGGCTGTGTTACTTTAGCCCTGACGGTATCTGCCATATTGAGCCTTGCCACCAAACCTTCAGCTTTAAACAGCTTAAGACGTATTGTGAATATCCGCACAATATCAAAATATATATACCGTATTTATGCGCAATATAAGCACCCCGTGAATATAAGCACCCCCCTGATTTTTCAATCTAAAAAAAAATTACATTTAATTATTATTAATTTTTTTATTATTATTATTATTACGGGACTTTTAACTCAAAACCGATCTGGCCATCATACTCGGAGGGTTAACAAAGATGCTTCAACCATTGGATGTGTCAATAAACAAGCCATTTAAAGACCATCTGCGTCGGTTTTACAACAACTGGATGGCCGGAGCTAATCACGAGATGACAAAAGCTGGCAATATCAAGAAGCCAAACTTGGACACAATCTGCCAGTGGATCTAAGGGTGTACTCACATTGCTCGATCCGTGCTTCGGTACGATTGTCCCCCCTCCCTACTCCCCCACTGGCCCGCACTCCCATTTGATTTTGGCAACCGCGCTTCAGTACGCTTACGTTGCGATGTATTAAGTAATACTAGTAGTTACCGGTAGATGTCGTAGGTTTTTACACCTAATTTGCGTTTTTCAAGACGGAAGCCAGAAATGTTGCCTTGATTTGACTGAGCACATTTGAAGTCGATTCAAAGAGTTGTCTTAAGTTTTGTGGAAATCTACTCGCATGGCTTTTGTATAAGCTTCTTTTTCTCAACAGTTGAAAGCCGAGGCATATGAAATCCACACGCACTAAAAAAAGTGTGTTTGGCTAGACTTTTGTTTCAGATTGCATAGAAAAACCCAACCCAATTAGAAAAGATTAAACTAGGAGCCAGCGCGGCCAATACGCCAAACCTTTTGTCCATTAGTCTTGCTTGTGTCTAACAAAGTTCTTTTATTAAGCAGATGTAAAGTAGTAAAAGCTTTGTGCTGTGCATGCGGAAGGTTTTAGACGGCTTTCCACTGAAGTTCTCAAGCATGACTGATATGCCTGTGTATAGAGCCAACGGGTTTATAAAGCCTACACGCTACTACAGTATATGGTTTTTCAATCTCCAACACAAAGCTTTCTGCTACCTGCAGGCTAGACCTTTTTCCACATTACAGGTGGATGACTAACCATGTAATGCGTCACTACAACCCACTGCTTTTATGAATGAAATCATTTTTTTGCCACGTAGAACAAGTTACTGCAGGAAGAATAAAGTGAAAGAGTAATGGCAAGTATAATGGCTGAGGCTGGATACATTTAATATGGACTTTACTTTATTGTTTTCACAACCGGATCAAATCATCTTGGTTTCTTTTGAAAAGAAAAACTTCTCGAATCAGGACAAGTAGCAGTGAATCTGCTTCATTGCTAATTTCTATGCACATGCAATTATGCAACAGTCTTTAAATATGAATAATAAGTGACAGATCCTGACACACACGCAGCGATGCACAGCATTTACATTCCGTTTAATACTCTGTATGTTTTCGCGTTGATTTGGCTTTAATATGACCTTGTTAAATCTAATTTGTGCAAATCCTTTGTGATTCTCACTGATGCTATCTATTGATTTGAGCCTTGCAGACTTCAACACACTGATATTTGGAGACCGTACGTCTCAGAGTAAAGGCAAGTAAAATCCGCTACAGTATATTAGCATTTCACAGCCCTGGAATCCTCCCAACACGGCCTATTTTGGACGTCTTTTGTATTGAATCCACCAAATTGAGGTCACGGAGCACTCCACTATCAAGCTAATGAGAACCAGAAGCCTGAAATTAGGGAGATTTCCAGATCGTGTACAGTGTCTGAAAGCTAATTTACTGCCCGGTGTTTTTGTATTGGTGAATAAAGCCTATTTTCTACCAATACGGTAGAGCACCGTTTTCCACACTTACATTTCAAATCATCCTGCATAAAATGAACCAGACTCAAATTGTTTTTTTTCAAGCAGACTACTCAATTTAGCATAGCACTAATTTGCAAAATATCCAGTTTTCTTCCTTTTAAAATCCGTCATTAAGTGAAATCGCAAAATGTCATCTGTGCTAAATTATAGGCTTGTATGTATACGTATCCAGATAATGTCAGAGAATATTTCATACTTAAGTCTAAAGCAGCTAATTATTTAGCAGCTGATTTTAGCTTTTCTGAAAGGTTATGTCATACTAAACCTTCAAAACAGCAAGACAGTAGGAAGTTACCTCGAAACGATTTTGAACCCTGAATTGGCAGTTCTCTGAAGATGGCCAAAGCTTTTCCTGCTGCGGCTTGTGCGAAACGAATCTCTGCACATCTGTGCTCTCCTTTGGGAAAAGCTACTGGAAGTGGTTTGAACCGTGGTGTAATCATTGTGTTAATGTAATGAATGATACTGTAAAGGCCTGTATTTATTTCGTGATTTCTTTTGTATTGGTTTTTAGAAAGGGACTCCAGGGAAATGAAGAGTGTAAATGAACTGGGAACTGTTTACCATCCGGTGGCTGTGGTGATTTAGAGCCTGTGCTTGCGCTTTTTATTTCCAACGTTTCTTTACTATATTCAATGTTGTTTGCCCAGTGTGTGAAATAAAGCAGCATGTTGGTTAAACTCAAGACAAACACTTGATGTGTTGTGAGCTCATTGTGAAGTTAGAAGCTGAAGTGGTTTTTCCCATCAAAGCACGTACGCTAATTTATATTTAGTTGTTTTCTTTTACACAGACGTTTCCCTTATGTTTATCAAGCCATTAGCTGTAGAATATGTGGGATTGAGTGTTAATGAGGATAAAGTAGCTCACATTACTGTAAGCGATGTGTGCAAGCACGATTTTGTGGTTCACTGCTCGGATTCAAATGACTTTTCCCAAGGTTTTGTTGATGGTGACCTTTGCAAGAGGTCTTTGTCTAAAGGGGGCGTTCACGGACACTGAAATATTCACATTTGTTGGGGTCATTCAAGGTTTTTTTTTTGTTTTTTAAAAGCCTTTAGTTGTGCTCCGTCTCCATATTTGATAATGCAGAGGAACTAAAAACCAGACCGTGCTGCAATTAATGTAATGTAATTTACGTTGCTTAGGTTGTGTTAAAAGCCTGTTAAATGCACTTAATGCGTAAATAAATGCTTTTTGGTTCTTTTAGGAGATTTTTTTGTTTTGTTTTGTTATTCAATAACCATCTAATGAAATGGGTGAATAAATAATGAAAAACAAGTCCTGGAAAAGCATGAAACATCCTGATCTGGGTAGTAAATCTAGCTTTTGATCACATCTTATTTTTAGTTCTCATGCGGCTACGCCAAATTAATTTTAAAATCACAGTGTTATGAAACAAGAACATGTTGTTAACAATATTAACACATTTTTTGGCAATGCATGGTGATCACTTCTCTTCCGGAGAATTCTGATTGGTCGAGTGGTTTGAGTTTGGACTGCTAAGCGCAAGTCTCTGGTTTCTATGGCAACCAGAACTTCTTACCTCATTTACGCCGATAAGACATTACCAACTTGCAGTGAAAACTATTTATTGTCCATTAAATCTGCTGCCTCTTTGGCTTGGTTTTGGTGCTCAAATGTAGACATGACTGGATTTTCATCATGCAGACCCGTGTTGTTAGTGGAATCTCTTAATTAAAATTTCACAAGCTGGATGACTTGAGGCACACACACAGATGTGGAAGATCTCCTGCTCTGAACTCCATCCGCTCTGTGGTCAAGGGTGTAACGGAGTCCCATCAAATTGTTCTCGACAGCACAAACACTCGCTTGAAGTGTGATACACCGATGCGATTAAACCAGACAATGAAGAGAGAATCAGAGCTGCTGTGATCTGCATATTTGGACAGATCTGGTCACGATCAAATATCACATCCACTTACCGATGTGAGCAATCTAGATCAACGTTATCTTATACCATCAGACTGATCAAATATAGTGCTGGGTAAATAAAAAGGATTTGATGGAAACAAAGCGAAAGTCTGAGCTTTTTCTATCATCAGGCCGAGTCAAAGTCAACATAATCCCAATTTAAATCTGCATGAAGTCAGATTTTGTTGTTGCTTATTTAGTTTCAAACTCTTGGACAGCTTCTGTTCTGATCTCTCTCGAGTCTC
>SOMO01000010.1:520827-534877 GCA_028128575.1 Paedocypris carbunculus | reverse complement strand
ATCTATCTTTTCACCCATCCAACCGCCAATCCATCTACAGGTCCATTCATCCATCCATCTTTCTTCTACCCATCCCCCTATCGATTGTTTCATCTCTCCATCCGTCTGTCTTCCACACTGTCTATATACATACCTGTCTGTCTACAGTACCTTGTTTCCGCCATGCGTTCACCTGTCTCTTTTGCATGCTCATGTTGAATTTATCTTGTAACGGAAGTTTATGCATCACAGCATAAACATCAAAACACTTTTAAAGCTCTTTTGTAATCCATGATAACCCAGCGACTACCTCTCTGCATGGCCCTTTGAGGCCTTTTCTTTGATGCTTCATGATTTCTTGACGTCATGTGGAAGGACATTAGCACAGTCATATGGAGGATTGTGAGAAAGACTGATTTTCTATAAATAGACCATGTGAAACTGGGCCAGGGCGCAGAGTAGGCAGATTACATGACGGAAGAGAATACTTTTGTTGTCTTTTTTCTTTTTCTTCACCCTCCGGAGTAACACTTTGAAACACAATGCGTTTCGACTGCACCCGGACACTCAGAACTAGCTGTGCTTGATGTTTCAGTTGTCTTCCTTTTAGGTAATGTCAGGTCATGTTTTATTCTACAAATCAGCAATGGAGCAGCTACTGATTTATATTTTTCTTTAACACATTTCCATAGCCCCTTTTTCCATTTCTGGGTCACATAGAGCTGGTGCCAATGCAACACTGGTCCTGAAGACTGGACGCACTCCCTGTATTGGAGGCTGACCAATCACAGAGTGGAACACACAGACAAACACATTCACACTCTCACTCACACCTATGAACAATTCTCTTGCATAATTCTTGGCTATAGGAGGAAACCGGACACCCAGAGGAAAACCCATGTAAACATGAGGAGAGCATGCAAAATTCGCACAGAAAGAAAATTTAGCTTGAGTCTGAGCGGGTTCTTCTCCCTGAGAGACCCACCACACAGCTGTGCCACTTATTAAAGTTAAACATTTAAACATTCCTAATTTGTATAAGCCATACACTAATCTCCATTTTATTAAAAAAAATTAAATTCATTCACTCATGCCACAATGTGAATGCGTTAATAAACACTGTTTCACATTAATAAACATATTTTATGATAGAATGAAACACAAATCTAACATCAGTGAATCTCGAACGGTCGCTCTTGGAGTAACTAGTGTACGATTGACTTCGGTTCACTTTAAAACAAACTTTTGCAGCTTGGTAATTGAAGACCATTGAAGGAAGCATCATCAGCCAAGCACATACTCGAGAACTAGAGCTCAATTTTGCTCCTTAAAGGCAAGATCAATAACACAGGCACTTTGCTTCATCAGGCTCCTACACATTTTGGGATGCACTATAAGGTAATGCTGAGATGAGGGTATTTTTGTCTGCAAAATTGCTGGAAAATGCAAGAGCAAGATTCTTTGAGCAAACCACCGGTGTAGTGAAAATTACATCTGCTGGAGCAGTGTGAATGATTGCAGCGCCTCACCTTGAATCTGATTTGGCTAAAAGCTTCAGACTCGTGTGGCACAGATTTCATTTTCTGTGGTTGGCGGCTGATGGAACCTCAAACGAGCAGACCAACTAAACTCTCTCACTTTTCTCATCTTTCTCCTAATGCAGCGGCTCCAGCCGTCCGGATCATTCACTCTGGACACGCTTGCAACATTGAGGAGGAACGCTACACGGAACGGGTCTACACTATCCGGGAAGGAGAAACTTTGGAATTGACCTGTTTGGTCTCAGGACACCCACGACCACAGGTGAGGCATCCAGTCTTTTCCCTTTTCTTTGAATGGATCAGTTTGTAGATGTGTTCCGATGTTGAACTTTGTTGATCTGCCATCTATACAAGTAAATAAGCTGGTTTAGATATTGTTTCTAAGAATAGTAGTCAAGCGAATAGTAAATATAGTTGCAAGCAGCAGTTGCTTCAAAACATATTCTATTCTTAACATTTTTTTGTTTTCCAATAAGATTCCATGGATGTTTCTTCAGTCTAATAAATGTGTTCAAAGTTCATTGACCAAAAGACTGATGTGTGTGTTCTGTTATTGGTTGGTCAACAGTCCAGAGTGTGCCCCCAATAAAGGCCAGACCTTGCAGGGATTTTCCTCTTGACCCCAAAACAGACATTCATTTCAGAAAATGAATGGATGGATGAAAGGATGGATTGATGATAGATGGATGGATGGACGTTTGCAATTCTGAATTTGTTTCCCTAATGATTTGGTCATGCGGCGTGACACAACTGACCCCCATAAACCTAATTTGCAAATCCCTAAATGGATTAGTTTGTCTCATTTGAATGCATTTGTAGATAAACATGGATTTAAGAAACATCAATTTTGTTATCCCTCTCCTTTAATGAAAACGACCTCAATTGTTTCTTCTACACCGTGTTTCAAAAGAAGATGAGATTTTGAATTTTGCTGACACTCTAAATCAGTGCTGCTGTGTAACACATGGGATTTATCTCAGCGGGATCCAGCGTTCCTGCTTCATGTGGTGCTGTATGTTTCAGTTATCGTGATGCCTCCAGACCCAAAGCAGTCTCCATCACACTCAAGTGGCCTTAATTCTCTCAGCGTTCCTCGCAGAGGGCTTATCGGTTCTGTAGCCTATGTGCGGTTTCAAATAGGCAGCACTCAACACCTCTCATCCTGGTCTTTCAGTGGAGAGAAAGAGTGGTCCCACTGAGTTAGTGCAGGCTCGGGGAGACCACCAGGGAAATTATCAAACTGCAGAAGTGCTGTGTGAGTTCCTCAGGAGAGCCGTCATACCCCAGAAGCCTGGAAGAGTCCTTAAATCTAAATGTTTGCCAAGAATTACTCCTGGCAGTCTTGTGGAAGTTCTGATGTCAGTGGTTCTCTGAGGACGTCACATTTTTGTGTATATAGATGCGTAACGTGACGGCGGCCCATGTAGACTTCACTTGCACCTCATCTCCGCAGACGGGTCGCTCCCTGTATGAACAAGCACACCTTGCATTAGGGCAGGCATTGAACCAATATTTAGCTCAAAAATAAAATGCATTCTTCAAAATAGGTACATTATTCTCATTGCAATCTTAATTTTTGAAGATTAGGCAGAAGTTGGACCAATGGAAGGTGATTGTCATGTAGAGTCGACTGTCACCAAAGCAAGGCAAAGACAGGGTTGGACTCACATGCAGTTGCCAGGAGGAGCACACGGGGTTAAGTGTTCAAAAATAAAGATTTAATTCCAGATAGTCCAAAAGCATAAACGTGACAAGACGAGAGGCAAGAGTGACAGGACCAAAATCAACTGACAAACAGGCAAAGAAAACGAGACAGGAACGAACTTAAATACACAGACTTATTGACAATAATCACAAACACAAAACACCTGGGTATTGACGATCGTGAAAACATGGGGATACAACAAGATGGCGGCAGCAAGGTGAGCTTCAACATAAGAGTCCGAGCGTGACTTCAAAGTAAAAGTTCGACACGGCTTTGAGCCGGGATCTGTGACAATGATGGTGTCACCTAAGGAATGAAATGGTTTGTGTTGTAATAAGTTGTGTAAGAGTGAACAAAAAGAACCACTGTTCTTTGCTGTTTTCACACGTTTGCATCTAAATTTTAAGATGTTACAATGTCGCAGCAGGCTTCTGTCAGAAAGTGTGTCGCTGTCCCAGATGTTGTGTCTATTAGGGAGATACTTTCTGTTATCTTGATTTACACTTTATCCACGTTCACTTTTACACTTTGAGTTTGCATGTTCAAAATTANAAAAAAAAAAAAAAATGAATAGATGAAAAGCTCGGAATGAAGCTGTGCGAATAAACGTCTTTAAAGGAAAATACTCAGTGTTAATCTTAATGAACATTTAGAAAAACAAAACAGATTATCCTTTTCCTGTACCACGCAGATCTATGTGCTGATGGACAGATGAACACAAGCACCACTCTACTCAACTATAGTTTGGTGTTTAGACAGTTGGTCATTTTATTTGTTTGTACAAAAGCGCGTAAAGTTTTCTAGACTTGAAGGGGGTGTTTTTTATGCCCCTTCAAAAGCCTAATGCATTTTGCATGCTCTGTTACTTTCGCCTCCCAGTCTTCATTGTGAATAGATAAGAAGATTTTTGCTGGCAGCCTCACTTTGAATAAATGAACTTGTGCTGCTTCTGATCTCATCTCTGGCTTTTGCTGACTCTTTTACTTTAAATATGTAAAGCCACATTGGAAATGAGGTTTTTCAGGCAGTGATTTCTGTAAATTTTCCACACCTCTGTTTTGAAATTTGACCACACTGAATTATACCTGTGTTAGATTTCTGAGTGAAAACTGTGTGTTATGAAGTGATGGATTAAACTTCAAATGTAATGTGAAACTTGATTAAAATGAGTGTAAAGGTTACCAGGATTGTGTGAAATCAGACATTCTATAGAATGGCAGAAAAACATAAACAATGATTTCAAACATTGCCTGTTTTAGATGTTGGTTAAAAATTCTTCCTTTCGAAATGATAAATATTTATATGGTTAATAATTAGCCATATGACAATAAAGTTGTTAAACAAAACTAGTCAAATGAGTCAACAAACGATAATTGCACATTGTCTATTGTAAAATCCCAATTAAAATGTTTTTTTCTGTTGCATAAATATAAAATGTTTTTTTTTTTCTTCAAATGAACACTTAAACATTTACTAGCAGAGTTCTTTTGAGAATGAGCATCTAGTCTTGAATGGCAAAACCCTTTCACACTTGGAATAACCCGACTGACGTCTGCTGAACCGATCTTCAAACTCGCAGCGGACAATGAGTGTGTTGGAGGAAGAGCTCTCAGGAGCGAGGGGCTAGACGCTATATATAGAGCTCTTTATGTGTGCATTCTGTCTGCGCTTGACACACTGGGCCGTCTGCGCAGAACTCCCATCAGTGTTCTGGCTCGGGCGCTCTATGGCAAAGATCCACTTATTGCTGGCAGTGACAGGAAACTCAGACTTATCAAAAATGTGCCTGAGCCAGGAATTGATTTTTTTCATCACTTTCTAGTATTATTTCTGGAATTCCATGGCAAATAATATATTTAATTTATTTGGTGAACCCACTGAAAAAGCTTTTCTGGAACATCCTTCCTGTTTATCATCAGTAGCGCCAAGGTTGTGTGCTCAATTCTCTGGGAAAACATGAATTTTGTTTGACTGTAATGTAATGTAAATTGATTTGTATTGTGGATCTGAGAAATGCATACATTATTTTGAAATGTAACATTTTTAGTTTTTTCTATGGTCATAGATTTCGGTTTTGGCTTTTTCAGTTTTACTGGTACTCATTTTTTTTGACAGTGACGACACAGTTATTATTATTGATTCTTACAAATGTTCTTGTATTATTCATTGTCTAACATTAAACATGCGTATAAAGTGGAAGTGAAGAATATAAAATTTGACTTTTTTAACACTGTTTTATCATATTCCGCCGATGCTGTGATGGAGATGACGCTGAGTCACATGACTCGGGTGTTGTCACGTTGGGAAATAGTAGATGAAATTCTAATAGCTTCGGTTTGTGCATTAACCTATATTGAATGAATAAGTGTTATATTTTAGCCTTTAAAATTTTGTGAATAAAATGTATCCACAAAGTGAAAAAACTTGACCCCGGCAATTGCTGCTTGCAGCTGTATTTATTGCTTATTGTTTGGTTTTCCTGCAATGTGATGGCACAATTTTCAGTATTCCATCTTGCAAATTTGTATTCAGAGGCTGAATTTATGAGAGTAAAGTGAAAGTGATGCGCATAAAATGACACATACACTGTTTGTCATATTTATTACGCTGAGGCAAATTTTCTGATGAAATATTCTAAACTGCTGTCACTTACTACACAAATGAGTATTCACTTCCATTTTCATACCTCTGAAACCAGAAATGACTATTTCTGCTCTGTCAGCTCTAGCCAGCCTCGCTGCAGACGTCCTGGGCTAAGCACTTTCCTTTACTTCCCTTATTTCTCGTTTGAGCTCGCAGAGAAAGCGGGCATGTCTAAGCCCTATTCCGGCACGGTGTTATTCCTAACCAACATCCAGTATGTGTGTAAACAAATCTTCCATCCTCTATCCTCAGTGGAGCATGAAATGGCTTTTATTCTGCCGCCTCCTAAGGTGGCGACTCTTCTGGACATCAAACTGTTTTGCTACTTAGACCTTGTTCTAAGTAGAACTCCAATTCAATGGAGGACGCCGTGCCTGGTCCACGGAATTTGCCATGCTAGAAACGCATTTGAGAGGGTCTAATAGTTTGAGTGAGGAAGACGCTGATAGCTGCACGAGGAAGGCGGAGCTTTGATCTCTGTGGATGGGCTCAAGCGCAGTTTCTCCCGCCTCTCGGGTTCTCGAGCAGCAGGGATCATAAAGGGGGGTTCTGTTGTAATGTAGGTCATCTACACAGTGAGTCTCACTCAGGACTTGGTAAGGCCAACCAGGCTTGAATGGCCAATTTGCTCCACTTGTCTGGCTGGTTGGCAGATAGTGTACACAGAGATGCAGAATCTCCTGGTTTAGCTGCGTTTGTCTGGCCGCGCATGTTTGTGTAGCGTAAACATCACGATATTATATTTCTGTGATTCGTTCAACACTGCTTGTTTCGACCACACTCTTGCTTCACTAACAGGATTACATGTTGTTAGCATCTTCACGACTAAACAGAAAAATGTAAATTCTTTTGGTAAAATATTTGGTAATAATAAAAAATAATAAAATAAATAAATATTTATTTTGAAAACAAATGCTCTTTGTAGAGACATCATCATCATCAGAAATAACAACCAGTGTTGTGGGTTCAATTCCCTCGAAAACTTGCAGTTTATTCGATGTTTGGGTGCTTCATAATGCAATAAAACTAAATTTGGTCTGAAATGTATGATAAAATAAATAAAAAATAGACTAAATATATATAAAAAAGATAAAATAAATCCAATACTTCATAACAAGCAAAAAAACGAGGACATTTACTGTTATCAGTTGTTACACTGGCAATTTTTATTCTCCAATCTTAAAATTGTCCCTGGATCCTAATTCATTGTCTGAATGAAGTCAGAATAAAGTGAAAGTGATGCACAAAAAATGACACATACACCGTTTGTCATATTTATCATGCTAAGGCATATTTTCTGATGAAATATTCTAAACCGCTGTCACTTAATGCACAAATGACTATTCACTTCCATTTTCATATCTCTGAAACCAGAAATGTCAGCTCTTGCCAAACTATTGCAATTTTGTCTGCAAATCAAAGTTTTGTCTTGTGTCAGTTTTGCTAAATTTGTGTTTAATTGTCATACAATAAATATAATTATTCGGGTAATATTTACAAACTCACACGGTTACACAAATAGATTTGAACACATGTCAATATTTGTCTATCCATTAAATATTATCATTTGCTCAGGTTTTATTTACACCTTCTGTCTTTCACTTCAGATACGATGGACCAAGACGGCCGGCAGTGCGACGGACCGTTTCCAGGACTCCAGTGTGTTTAATGAGACGCTGCGCATCACTCGCATCAAGCGGCACCAGGGCGGTCGCTACTACTGTAAGGCCGAGAACGGCCTCGGAACTCCTGCCATCAAGTCCATCAGGGTGGATGTTTACTGTGAGTTAACCAGCTCGACAATTACACCATACACACACCATTCCTTTCGTCCATTGTCTCTTCTTCCCATGCAGCGTTCTCGCTACTTCAAGAGACACACATAAAAAAGTCAACTGGTTTGAGTCTTTACTCACAAGACCAGGACTTCAGACTTTAGGCTTCTTCAGGCAGACATTCAGGCTTTTCAGGCAGACGTACAAGCTTCCTCCTTGGCTGGCTCGGTTCTCCCTCTTTTATCCAGGGCTAATTGCTTGAGAAGCCAGCACCTGCTGAGCGCTCACACCTTTGTCTGTGCTGTTTGTGGTCCTGCAGCATTCACTACTGTCCATGGTCCTGAAATGGCTAGGTGTCTCACAATCCGTAAAAGGATACTCAACACATGCTTACACTTTCAAAACACTCTCTCTCTCTCTTTCTCTCTCTCTCTCTCTCTCTCTCACACACACACACACACACACACACACACACACACACACAGTCTCAACACAAGCCCACACTCATTCAAAACCCTAAAAATACAAACACACATCCACTCACACACACTTTTACCATACCATTTGGATGCAACACAGAGTCCAAACTCTGTCTCTCTTCAAAACGACTTCTGGACATTTGATAATTTGACATTTGAAAATGATCTCAATTCCTGGCAGACGGTGGCTTTATCAGCTCCGATTCTGAAATTCAGAAAGTCCCTGGTCTGGTCAATGCTTCTCTTATCATCTTGAAGTGTATAACCTACACACTCTCAAACGCCGCTCCGAACAAAATAAAATCCTTGTTCATTATAACCATTCTGAAAATATGACAAACTGTCAAGTACAGTGGTTTGAATAATTCATCAGAACTGGACACCCTTCGCTCTGTTTGGAATGAGACAGAATGTTTTGTTTCTCAGTGTTCATGTTTCTCTCTCTGTTCTTTCCAACTCATTCGGTGGCACGAGATTTAAGCATTTTCTCAAAGCTTTTTTGCATGTTTTTTTTTTCCAAACTAACAGTTGGTCTGAGTCTCGGATTCTTCATGAACCCGCCTGAAATGTAATATCCTTGAGCATCTATTGTTCCCAAAAGAAGTGCGAGCGATTATAATAAAACCTTATGTTGAAGGAATAGTTGTGTCCGCTAAATATTTGATTTCAGCTGTAGCAAGTTTGATAATCCACATACGATACAAAGTGTTTAGAAAGAAGCGTCTATTGTTCTGTCCTTTTACCTTATTGTACACTTCGTAAGCCATCAAACATCAGACAATGGCTTTTATTAAACCAGTCGCCTAAAGAGCGCATAAAGGATTCTTACACAAGACGCGCGATCGCCTGATTCTCTGAGACGTCACGCGGACTCATTATCGTTTCCTTTGCGAAGAACTGGATGTTCTGAAAGCATTCAACTTCACCGAAGCCACTGCTGCCTTTGAATAGCTGACGGAAATGCAAAAAAAAAAATGTAAATTAACGAGTGAGGTAACTAAAATCCAGGACTATTCTTCAAAGAGGCATCATTGTCACTAAGTTAGCTTGGGATTTTTCAAGTTTCAAAGGTTTACTCGTCTCCTAACGCAACCATCAAAAGCTATCATGACCTGTCAGAAATGGAGTTGTGTATTGCGCCTGTTCCCTACAGACACGGTGGAGCCATAGATGTTGTAAAGTGATTTACGGTAGCACACTGAGATGAATAGTGGGAGCGATGGACGATGGCAGGCAGCATTGCCGTAGGGAGACAATGAGGAGCAAGTCATTACCCTTGAATTAGAGAACAGGCCTCAGCCTGTCATTTTTATCCCTGCTTCACGGTGGACGTTTCGCTGGTGGGCACTCGTCTTTATCGATCAGAGACACGCTACTCCTAATGCAGTGATCAAAGCCTAGATGCATGTGATTGATAAGGAACAGCCAACATTCTGCTGATAAACAGCCTTGGTTTTCCAACCCAAGAAGCTGCTCTCTCGGCCTGTTGTGGGCGATTTAGATTGTTACCGCTAAAGTGGCTGAAATGACGACAGGGGTAACGCTTCAGGAAAGATGGCAATTTCCAACTACTTTTTGTGTTAGTAAAAACATGTTCTATTTTTTTCATGTCTAATTTTTACAAATAAATTCAATAATTCAAGTGCCTGAGGGCCCAAGTTCAAGGCCGTTCGGAGCCTTTTTGTGTGGGTGCAGAAGAATTGGACTTTATATAATTCTCCATAGGTGTGAGAGTGGGAATGTGTGTGTCCCACTCTGTGATTGGTTGGCTTCCAATCTGTCATAGATTCCACGTATTTTGGTTGAGAGTTGCAGGGATTGGCTCCAGCTTCCCTTAATACAGAAATGAAACAAAAACAACATTTTAGATAATAGATGGATATTGTCTTGTCTAGCAAGTCTCACATTTATCATTGAATGTCTTCCTACAGTATTGATGATGCTTGAGTCTGCTTTGTGTAGTAGTTATTGAGCAGGTAAAACATGTTCGGCGGTTTGCTTTAGCGGTTCTGGGGAGAATTTGAGCAAGGAAGGTTTGGTCTTTGTGGCTGCGCTGTTAAAAGCACACAGCTCCTTGCTGAGAGCACTCTATAGAAATTGTAGCTCTTAAGTTGTTTTTTTCTTTTTCAAGTCCCAAAATTTAGACAACTAAGTGGTCCCATTTAAGAAATTGTGGTATAAATGTGGTGTGTTTTGTAACTTACGAGTGTTGTCTCGCTTACTGTATGATTTGCTGAAAGTTAGAGCTAAAACTGCCAAAAAGACTGCTTTTTAAGTGCTTTGAAACAGTATACACTCTCACACACACACACACACACACACACACACACACACACACACACACACACACACACACACACACACACACATATGCATATATACCATATATTCTGGCTTGGTTGTGTGTCTTCAATCAATTACCCAAATGAAAAGGAACATTTGCATTTCGTATTTTTGCATTTCAGGGTGACAAACACAACATTTGTGTAGAAGATTAGACAGAAGCAAAATTGCGTGTCTCTACATTTTTACACAAATGCGTTTTTTTCTAGACACAGCAAACTGCACTGAATCGAGACGCACATTTATATTTTCTTGTAAGCAATTCCTCTTTTTTTTTTTTTTTACATGCAATCATTCCTATGAATTCCTTACATCTCTATTCTGTTTAAAGTTTGTCTTGTTGTATAGAAAAGCCAAAAGAAGCGTAATCTATGGCAGTGACAGTTGAAAATGGCTATTTTAGAGCATCAGCTGCAGTGTCATTGCTGTGCTTTCTCTCTTCAGATTTAGATGACCCTGTCGTGACGGTCCACCAGAGCATCGGGGAGGCAAAGGAGCAGTTCTACTATGAGAGGACCGTGTTCCTGCGATGTGCTGCCAATTCCAATCCTCCGGTCCGGTACAGCTGGAGACGGGGTAGAGAGTTCCTGTCCCAGGGTTCTGACAAAGGTGTGGAGATCTACGAGCCGTTCTTCACACAGGTAAGGCTTTAGCATTAACCCATAGATTTNTAGTTCAGACTTACAGATCATAAATGTTGAGTTTTTCTTTTTCATAAAACATTTCAAAACGGCTGCACAGAACCATAAATGAATGTAGCTGCAAATTAGTAATGACAGGGTTCGAGTGCGAGTAAAATGCTTTTTAAGTTAAAGTAAAGTTTCTCACTCTATTGACATAATAATACACTTATATGATTCGTGATTGTGGTAAATAACAGAAAAGTATAGATTTTATTAAAAACAATTTGATTAAAAAGCAATTGATGTGATTACACTTTCTGTATAGTGTTATGCAGTAACACTTTCATCATCATCATCACCACCACATCATGATCTCCACATATCAGAACAGCATCAGATCTTGTGATCATCAGGTCAACTGGTTCAAGAGCTAGAATAATTCATTTATTTATTTAAATAATTAAAACATATAATTCAATCTCTACTACAATGAACGATTAATTAGTGCAATAACATTCACAGAACGTATCTAACGGCAACACACAACAACTTCAGACAACTTTTAGACTGTTGATATTTTACGCGTGACAATAGACGGCATCTTTGATGCAAAGTTTTTCAGTGGATTGTTAGCTTCAGAAAACCCATGCTGTTTACAATTTTGTTTGAGTTGCAGGGGGAGACCAAGATCTTGAAGTTGAAGAACCTCCGTCCTCAGGACTATGCTAATTACACATGTACATCCTCGGTTCGCAATGTCTGTGGCATCCCTGACAAGAGTGTGCTGTTCCGGCTCACCAATAAAACAGGTAAAGACTCATTAAACCCGCCGCCTTCTTCTCTTATTCTGCCCTCCTCGTATGTTTGAGCTGTCCATCTCACAGGAAAATACACGCAAGCTCAATAGAGCCTCAGGATCTGTGAGTTGCGAGCACGGCATGCGTTATTGAAAAAGTTGCGCCTGTTACAATATGTAGCCGCCTTCTTGGTTTTTTTGTTGGTTGGAGAAAACGCCCAAGGGTGAAGCTTCCACCACTGGCCTTGCTGTTAATGCAGTCCTCTGCAAAACTATATTCTTAAGAAAGCGGCCCTCCAGGTCCCTGTTCTCCTTATCTGTCTCAGTAGGATTCACATGCTACTGCAGCGAAGACCTGACCTTTACGGAATCCATTAAAGAAAAAACCAAGTCTGCAGACCTTACCCTCCAGCTTTTACCATCTTCCTTCTCTTTCTATCTTCCTCCATTTTCTGTTTTATTCTTGTCATTTATTTATTTGCTCCACTGATCTTTCTGACTGTCTTTCTGGTATCTCTGCTCATTTTGGCTTATAATGTATCTTGATGATCATGGCACAATCCAGACATTGATGAATTGCTTTGTTAAACTGAAGGTCTGTGCATCACAGCTTGCCAGGTGATGGACGGTTAGGACAGGGCCGAGAAAAGCAGCCCTGTATTTTCCTGTATTATACAATAATATAGTGTATTATTTTATAAAGATAACAAAATGAATTGTGCCAAATCACAGTGAAACAATGAAAAGTACTTATATATAAGTAAACAACAATTAGTTTAATTCATTAGAGGCCTTTCAAGACCATATTTGAATAGATGTGACATTGATGTAATGTAACACAAATGTAACNCTTTGACTTTATCTTGGAGTGTAAATGTTGGCACATCTCACATGTGGATGGAAAATCCCTACTATGTTTTACTCTGTTTGGCTAAAGAGAATTTGTCCGACGATTCACATTATTTTGAATTTAGTGGAGTATGCCTTTGGAAAAACTTGTAATCGTGATGTGTGAGCTTTCATGAGCAACATGGAGCGGCATCACTTATTGAACAGCTTAAAATGAATAAAAACAACACGCACTTTAGAAGCCATTGGATTAACCCTAACCTTTCTTTGTTCTAGCGTCTCCAAGTATTAAGCTTCTTGTGGAAGACCCCATTGTGGCCAACCCTGGGCAGACAGTGACCCTGGTGTGCATCATCTCTGGAGGAGAGCCTAATCCAACCCTGTCCTGGGTGCGGAATGGTGAAGAGCTTCCGAAGAGAAGTGTACTGAACGGTGGGACCCTCACTATCCCAGCAATCAGCATAGATGATGCTGGCATCTACAGCTGCGTGGCCATTAACAACGTGGGAAACCCAGCCAAGAAATCAACCAATATTGTCGTAAGAGGTAAAAAATAAACATTTAAATGCAAACAAAACACAGAAAACCGGTCTCAAACTTGAGTCGTAATTATATGCTCTTCACTATGAGGCCTTTAAAAGCTAATATAACAAACCTTTGACTGAAAACATTGTTTAAATACACCCATAAATTGCTTGGAGTAAACTTTTTTTGTAAATTGATCATGGGGCAGTTTTGAAAAGGCATGGTTGGTTGGATGGATGGATGGATGGATGGATGGATAGATGGATGGATGGATAGATAGATAGATGGATGAATGGATGGATGGATGGATAGATGGATGGATGGATGGATAGATAGATAGATGGATGGATGGATGGATGGATGGATGGATGGTGGACGCATGGATAATTACAAATAATCACACGCATAGCAATCTAATGACACCGGTGAGTAACATTGGATGTTAACTTAATCTTCACCAACTAATAAAATACTGAAAAAAGCCCATTATAGTCATAGTTACTAACAAAATCTCAACACTTGTGAACTGCATCTGCCAAAACACTGTGCAACTGCTTTGTCAGCACGAAAGTACTAAAGATTGTCATTTTTTTTGTCAGTGGATATAAAGTTCAGTTTACAGTGTAATGAAAACACTTATTAAGAGTAATAACACATTGTCAAGCCATAGTAACCAATTTTGAAATATTAAACAAGGGTTTCAACAGAAAAGGAGTTTGTAACTTTGTTAGTGTTATTGAAAAGTATTTACGTACTGTAGATTGGAAAATCTTAACCATCCATCCATTTTCT